>CATIWJ010122642.1:0-12694 GCA_949640765.1 Croton laevigatus | reverse complement strand
TGATGAACAAGTAGGCAGATGGTTTTGTCAGGCTATTATGCCTTTCACAACCATGGCCGCCACTGCTATAATTACTAGCATGAGTGACTTAAAGTTTGGTGGCTAAAAAGATAGAACAGAAGTGAGAAATCCAATAGATTTTGGAGGGAAATTGCTGAAAATAATTCTTTTCAGCAATTGACTTAAGGTTTGATTCGAAAGTATACAAAGGAAATTGTTTTTGAGATTCATTTATTAATAGGGAATTAATTAAAGTAGACGAGGGGTAAAAACAAGCAAAGAAATCATTTATTGATCGTAGAAAAGAAACAGCCAAAGGGGTCAATCAAACTAAGTTGAAGAACGAATAAAGAAATTAATTGAGCCAAGTAATCATGGTGATTATGAAGTGTCTTAATGCCTTTTGCTATTGTGGATGACGAAGAGTTTGAAGAGAGTGTAATGGGAAATAAAGATCAATAAACCATATAGGATCCAATGGGGCTTGAGATTTTCTCTACATGTTTTTTCTAGATGTTCTTTTGAGTGCAAGGTACAACACAATTTCTCAATTCAATCTTATTATGTTCAAAGCTGATATTGATGCTAGTATTCAAGAAGGAAATGTTGTGTACTATGCTCATCCCAGATCAATTCCTGATCTTTTTGTGCTTTGAAATTCAAGGTCAAATTTTCTTTAATGTTCAGGGGTGAATGGTGTGTGAAAAAATTTAAAAATAGTTTCAAATCAATTATGCATATCATTTTAGAAGTTTGTGTTTATATTCCTATTATGGCTAACTCAATTTCCTATTTCAGTTAGACTTCATATTTTATTATTTTCCAATTTAGATTTTTTTTAAAAAATCTAGTATTAATATAATTTGTTTCCTTTGTTTTTAAACATACTTGTCCTAATTAGTTTAGGTTTTATTTTATTATTGGATTATAATTCTATGACCAAATTAAGGTTGTAACGTGAGTTTTCTCATTATTATTAATTAATTTCAGTTCAAATGCAATGCTTTCTTTGTTGATTCTAGTAATTTGGATAGAAACTTGTAATTTACTTTGGAAGTACTTGATTGTGTGATGATACTTTTCAGTGGTACTATTGTCTTAGGTTTGCAACAAAGCACGCATATAGTGAAAACGAATGGCCATATAAATTGTCTGTCGCATTTCCATCTGTGATGTAACAAAAGTTCTTAGGGAACGTAACCATTAGCAATAGGTTGATTGTGTGATTGGAACCATGCAAGATTATTTGTTTTTAAGTAAAACTTTGAATTGAGTTCTGATCTGAAAGAGGATGAGACAATACTATATATGGTTATCGTTGTCCTATATGTAATAATTTAGAGCTATAAATAAACGAAGCCATTATGCAAGACTCGGTTTGATTACAAGTTCCATTCTTTAATTTGTTCGAGTTTGTTTTCTAGAAACACCAAGCTTGAGTTTGGTTCTTATGCTTTCTTTAATAAATGAGAAGTTTGAGGGAGCTGAACTAGTAAAGGCTCACTAATTAATTTGATTATCAGGCTTCTAAACTAGCTCATTTACATTGAACATTGCCTGCCCTCCCCCCTCCATACTAAACTGGAAGAGCTTTGCACATGAGGACACCTTTATATTATAAGTGATAAGTTTTATTAAGAATCATTTTTTCCATATTTATGTCCTTAACTTTCATATGAAATAACTACAACAACAACAACAAGCTTTTGTCCCAAACAAGTTGGGGTCGGTTATATGGATCTTCAATGGTTAACCTCACCAAGCACAACAATAGTAGTCATCACAAGCCTTAGGCACTTTTCACAATGCGGATTTTACGTTTCCATTCAAGTTTGGTATGAATCAAATCCGCATTGATATCTAAGACTTGTAAATCTCTAGCTATTACCTCCTTCCAAACAGTCTTAGGTCTTCCTCGATCCTTCTTGGCCCCCTCAATCATCAAGTCCTCATACTTACGAACCACCGCATGAGGAGGCCTCCGTAAAACATGCCTATACCATTGAACTCTATCTTCTGTCACTTTATTACTAACTCCCACTACGTGGACTTTCTCTCAAATATGATAATTCTTAATTTTGTCCAACCTTGTATAGCCACACATCCATCTTAACATTTTTATCTCTGCCACATTCATTTTATGGAGATGGTGCTCCGTTGATGCCCAACATTCACTCTTATAGAGCATTGTTGGCCGTACAACTGTCTTTCAAAAATTACCTTTCACCTTAAGGGGTATTTTCTTGTCACGTAGAACACCCTGATGCACCCTTCCACTTTATCCACTCAACTTGTATTTTGTGTGCCACGTATTCCTCCAACCCTCCTTCATTATGAAACACAGAACTCATATATTTAAATTGTTTGGATATAGGGACCAAAACTCCATCTAATTTAACCTTTTGTTCTTGCTTCTTTCTTAAACTGAACTCACATTGCATATATTCTGTTTTGCTCTTGCTTAACTTAAAACCCTTATCCTTAAGAGTTTTCCTCCACACTTCAACTTAAGGTTAACTTCAACACCGGTTTTCATCAATAAACACAATATCATATGTAAATAACTTGCACTAAGAGACATCATCTTGTAAGCTTTTGGTTAACTCATCCATAACCAGGGTCAACAAAAAAGGACTCATGGCCGCACCTTGATGCAATCCAACGGTAATGGGAAAAGCTTCGTGTCCCCACCCGGTGTTTTCACACTAGTGGATGTGTTCTCATACATGTCCCTAATGATGTTAATATACTTGACATGGACTTCATTCCTCTCTAGAACTCACCATAGTACTTCTCTTGGAACTCTATCATAGGCCTTCTCCAAGTCAATAAACACCGTGTGGAGATCTTTCTTCTCTTTGTACAATTCCATTAGTGTTCTTAGAAGAGAAATGGCTTCCATAGTAGATCTCCTTGGCATAAAACTAAATTGGTTCTCTGACACTCCGGTAATTTTCCTCAGTCTGTGGTCTATAACTCTTTTCCTTCGCTTCATTGTATTGTATGACTCAGGAGTTTGACACCTTGATAATTTGTACAGCTTTGGATGTCTCCTCTATTCTTATATATTAGTATTAGAGTACTCTTTCTCCGTGCATTTGGCATCTTACGTCCTTTCAATATAGCAATAAAGAGTTTAGTTAACAAGACAACTCCTGCCTCTCTTAGGCTCTTTCAAACCTCTGTAAGGATACCATTTGAGCCACATGCCTTACCAACCTTCATATGTTTCAAAGCTTACTTTACTTCGCAATATCTGATATGCCTATACCAACTGAGATTTCTATCTGACGCACGAAGATCTTTAAAATCTTGTTCATGTTCAGAGTTGAATTATTGGTCAAAATAAGCCCTCCATCTCTCCTTTATTTCATTATCCCCGTCAAAACCTGTTGAGCTTCGTCCTTTACACATTTAACTTGACTTAAGTCTTTGTTTTTCCTCCTCTCGCAACTTTGGGAGCTTGTAGATGCGCTTCTCCCCTTCTTTAGTACCCAACCATTGATACAATCCTTCTACACGGGCCTTACTAACTTGTTTCTTTGCTTCTTTCTTAGCCCTCTTATACTCCTCAAAGGCCTCCTTGTCTGCCTCATTTGGTAACTTTTTATAGCACTCTCTCTTAGCCTTAATAGCCTTTTGAACCTCCTCATTCCACCACCACGCATCTTATGGCCGAGGCCTTGACCCTTTAGAGACCCTAAGCACTTTACTTACTACTTTCTTAATGAATGTTTCCATTCCCTGCCACAAGACTTCTGCACTAGCCTTCAGGTTCCAAACACTCTCTTTTAGCAATTCCTCTTTAAAGGTTCTTTGGGTTGGGTCTCTCAGTTTCCACCATCGTATCCTTGGTTTCACTGTTAAAGGTTCTTTGGGTTGGGTCTCTTAGTTTTCACCATCGTATCCTTGGTTCCACTGTTTCTTTTCCTTCCCCCATTTACTTTTGGTCTTGACATCTGACACCATAATCCGATGTTGGGTTTTCATCGCTTTTGAATGACCTTGCAATCCTTACACCTAATTTTATCCCTCTCTTGCGATTAAGTATAAAATATGTCTGTCTTTGGGTTTGTCCATTTTTGAAAGTGATCAAGTGTGACCTCTTTTCAGCACTAAATTATAAGCCACTGCAAATTCTAGAATGCTCTTTCCCTCCTCATTCCTGGTCCCAAACCCATATCCACCATGAACGCTGTCATAGTCATTATTGGCTTTGCTAACATGCCCGTTTAAATATCCTCCAATGAAAATTTGTTGATCATAGGGATTCTTTGCATTAACTCATTAATCTCCTCCCAAAACTTATCCTTAGTAGCTCCATTTAGACCTACTTGAGGGGTATATGCACTTATGACATTAGCGTTTTCCAACACAGGTCTAATAAAGATAATTCTGTCCCTCAATCTCTTCACTTCCACCACCTTGTCTTTAAGCTTAGGCTCAACAAAAATACCCACTCCGTTCTTGTTGGTTTCCAAACCACAATACCATAGCTTATACACTTAATTACCAATTTATTTAGTTTTATTACCGTTTCACTTAGTTTCCTGCAAACAAGCTATATCCACATTCCTTCTTTTTAGAGTATCAACAAGCTCTATGGACTTCATTGCCAATGTACCAATGTTCCAACTCCCTAACCTTAAGTGACTCCCCTAGACTAGCTTCTTTAACCATATATGCACATGATACGATAGCCCTTTCATGTATGGCACCACATTCGAGCGCTGATGTGGCGGGACTAGCTTCTTTACCCATACCCGTCCATGGCATGAGAACCCTTGCTCATACTCCACCACACCTATGAGGTGATGTAGTAGAACCCCTTGCTCATTTAACACTACAGTCAGGTGCCGATGTAGCGCGTGCCTAGGTGGGCACGTGCCAACGATATAATGATTGTTTAGATGATCCGTAGAAAGTTTGACTAATTTTTACGCTGGCAACCAACCTAACACAACCCTCCTTTATCCGGGCTTGGCAAGCCCGGCTATGCTACTCACATAGGCGAAGTTCATATGAAATAACTAGAAATACATAATGAAATAGCTATTGTAATGGTTCACTTTAACTATTAATTGCATTGTCTATTATCTAGTATTATGATTGAACCTAAATAATTACTAGGAATATCAAGTACTTTCTTACCAAGATGAAGTTGATTTTGAGGAAGTTTGACAAATGCTGAACAAACTTTTTGAAGCTCAAGTTTGAGAAAGTTTGTTTGTTGAGGCTGGCTTATTTAATGAGGCACGCTCAAGCTTAGTTTCTAGTCTCATTTAATAAATGAACAAAGCCTAGACTTTTAACGTTTTGTTTGACTCATGTACAACCCAATGCGCTGACATTAATTATACTCAGAATTATAACATAGCAGATCACTGATTTACTTCAGGCTTCTTCAACGATGTCCTACATAAATGAGAAGAATTTGTTCATCTAGGCTATTACCTTTGCATTTACGATTTTCTTGATATCTTTTTCTTTTGTTAAGTCATTAACCCAGCTGTTGCCTTTTCAGGTTATACAAAGCGGAATTTCTAATGCAGAAGAGATCATATTGTCAAATATGGCCATTGCATTTGATCGTATATGCTTGGATGTTGAGGTATTCAGATTGCTATCAACAAGACGCTTCCATAGCAGAAATTATTTACTTGAACTTCTTGTGTGAAATGTGACGAAAATTTTCAGGATCCTTTTGACTTCTCACCTTATCACAAAGCATTGAGAGAGCCGTTTGACTACTATAACTTTGGTCAAAATTATATCCGTCCTTTGGTTGACTTTAGGTGAGCGAAGCACTTTTATGCCGTCCCTTGTTCATCTAATCTCAGTAAAATACTTGATATTATCTAGATACAGCTTTCTGAAATTTTAGAAAGATCTTTCACTTTGTTTGTAAATTGATTAATTTGTATTATGGTTTTGTTTTTATGGTCTGACAAGTTAGTACAAGTTTCTGACTGTATTCAGGAAGTTTTTCCAGTGTGCAATTGGATGTTTAACATTCCTACGTCATAATTTTTGTTCCTTGTAAAACCTTGTTTTAAGGTCCCTTATATTCCATATTCGCAGTTCTTGGCATTTTAGTGTTGTTTGCTTTGTCATAGATGCCTAGCTGACCTTATGTCCAATTAAAAACGCAAGGGGCGTTTGAAGCACATACGCATTCTTTTTTTTGGGGAAATTGTTTTGAGCAAGTTATATTCTGGTTTGATTTTTGGCTAGCAGGTTGAAGCATATGGCCTTTTCAGCCTAGTATTTCATATCCAGAAAAATAATAAAATTTTGGCCTATGTAGAAGATTAAATTTGAAATGCAATTTGTCTTATTTAGTTTTGAAATATCAGAACTTCATTAAACAGACCAATAGCAAAAGATTTTGAAATTTCTTCATGCTTCAGTTTTGGTAATTACTTTAGATGTTTGTTTCTCTCTTTTTTGTGTGTATATACTCATATGATCAATTAATTCTTTGCCAATCAATTTACTTTGATTACTTCCAATTAATATTGAATATTTTCACAAGGAAATGCCTTCTTTTCTCTTTAGCTTACCTGCTTCCTCTCAAGAAGTTGTAGTTTTTGGGCTTTGTGACGTTCTAAATAAATAAATTTAAAATGGTTTCCAACTAGATTTGTTACAATTAGAGGGTCTACATATGTGAAAATGCTGTCATGCATCGCTTATGTCATTGTTAACTGTTTTATCTAGTGATAATATGTTTTTTTCTTCTTTAGTTGGCTCTTTGGGAACAAGTTGACCGGTGGAAGAATATGGTTACATTTGTGCAGTTGGAGACCTTATATTTCTGAAAAATTTTACCCTGCTTATTGTCTGCTATGTTCCTCACATTTGTGCTTGATGTGGATGCTCAATTAGGTGATGTTAATAAATTTAAGAGATGTAGAAAGAATTCTTTCTCTTGTGTCCAAATTGTTTTTAATATTTCAAAATGACTAGCTCCACTCTTGCAATATATATATATATATATATATATAAGTAGGTTGGAGATAATTGATATGGTCAGCAACATTAAGCAGACTACACCTCCAAGTTGGCCATTGAGGTAGAAGAGCCCAAGTTCATATTATCTCAATTTGGGATGTAAGACATGCCTTACCCCATGTTTTGCAGTTAGTGTCCTGAGCACCACCCTTTGCAGTCTCTGAGTCCATGACTGAATAGTCTTTGCTCTAGGTCACTATGAGAAGAAGAAAAGAGAGAAGAGGAGGAGGAAGAGGGGTGGGGGGGGGGGGGGGGGGGGGGAGGATGGGGATTAACAGATGGCCAAAATTATATCAGACTCCACTGATTCAGATGTTTTCATTTCTTTTTTTATTTCTTAGTTTTTTAAACTTTTTTTTATTACAAGTATGAATAGATTAATTTATCAGGAGTTTTTTATATCAATTTTGCTTCTTAAACTGAGGACAAATATTTAGGTGGTTTGCTATTTGACTTTTATATTGCCTAAATTTCATGGTTGAATTAGGATATTATACGCTATTCAGATATGTGTCATTCTCTTGGTATCCATACTTATAAAAAAAAATGGCTGCAGAAATTCATATGTTGGCAACATATCCATTTTCCAAGAAGTGGAAGAGAAGCTCCAGCAGGTACCAAGAATTTTTAGGGGTAGTTAATCTTTGAATTGTTGCAAAATGTTACATAATTTCTGCCATAATGTGTTTTGTAGTAATTTTGTGATGATAATTTCTGCCATAATGTGTTTTGTAGTAATTTTGTGATGAACTTGCTCCTTTTTGTTTAACTCTTTGAGAAAATATGTTACTGTTCATTCCTGTGTTAGTTGTTAGTGATGTGAGCATATTTAGACATTGTGCTTTCTTGTTCCGTAATTAGACATTGTGCTTTCTTGTTCTGTAAAAGCTAAGGGGGAGGTTCAAATATGATAGGTAGTTGGGTACTTTTTTTTTCATGAACCATCAAGGAGCACTCTTGTTCAACAGAAAGAGTTAAATCCTTCCTATCTGCGAGCATGTTGGATAACAATTCTTTGGATTGAATAGTTGCTTTGTCATTGTTGATTACAGGGTCATAATGTTATCTTGATATCAAATCACCAAACTGAAGCAGATCCTGCAATCATTGCATTGTTGCTTGAGAAAACAAAGCCCTATATTGCTGAGAACTTGGTGAACGGTCTTTTCAATTCTCAGCTTACTGTTCCTAGCAATTTTTGTGAATTGTGATTAAAATTCCTGACTAATGTAAGTCTACTTATAACATTGCAGATATATATAGCTGGGGATAGAGTAATAACAGATCCTCTTTGCAAGCCATTCAGCATTGGAAGGTCCTTATGAAACTTTTATTTCTTAATTATGATCTCTCTCCATCGTGCACCTCTTAATTGATTATGCTAAATATTATTAACTTCGCATGTCATCAGGAATCTCATATGCGTTTACTCGAAAAAACATATGGATGATGTTCCTGAGCTTGTTGAGATGAAGAAAAGAGCAAACATACGGAGTTTGAAGGAGATGGCCATTATTTTAAGGTATTTTATTGCTTCATGATTGCCTGACATTGTTGATGTGAAATGTCTGTGGGCCTGTTTTAGGACTTTCAACTTGCTAATTTTATTTCTCCTTGATATATATTCTACTCAACTGGTTACAATCTTGGGGAGTGAACAAATTTACCTTTTGACTACATTTTCAATTATTGCATGTTTCTCTTTATCCTCCTTGATATGGTAGTAGAAATAAAACACAAATGTGTCACCACAAAATAATTTGAAAATTGCAAGTAAAAGATGTTTACATCCTGGGTAACATAGAAAGGATGACTGAGAAAGTTATAGAGAGTCTGATGAATAAAATTGCATCTATTTTAATAGGCCTAAAAGCTTGTTATGAAATGAATCTTGAATTGAAAAATGAACAGAATAATGCAAGGAGCTGTAAGTGGATGAAGGTTGGGCCTATAGTCTAAGCCAATAGGGTTTGCACAAGATGCAATTGGGTTGACATAATGGTTCCATCACTTAACCACTCATCAAGCCCAACCTGAACGTTTTTTGGGCCTCTGGAATTTAATAAAGCGATTCGATGTTGTGTTTTAGATTTTTTGTTTTACACCATTTAAATAAGATAATAGAACATCATCACTCATTCTTCTATTTTTTGGCTTGAAAATTTTAAAAAATTGTTTACTAAGAAAATACTGCCTAACTGAAAGCTGAAGATAGCAATATTCCCTTCACTTCTATGATCTTCAATCAGCTATGTATAGATTCATCCATGTTTATGTGCATACAAGTGTTGCTATGTAGGAAATCAATTCAGTCTGTTACTTTGAATACAGAGAGGGGTCACGAATAGTGTGGATTGCTCCCAGTGGTGGTAGAGACCGCCCAGATTCATTGACTGGAGAGTGGTACCCAGTAAGTGCTTTTCTATTTTCTTTGAATTTTTTTAATTCTCGTTCTTTTCTTTTTCATTTAAACCTTTTACCTTTTTTTTTTTTTGGTGTAAAAGAAATATTGAAAAGTCATATGGCTTAGATGTTTATCTAATTCCATTTATTCTATTCTCACATCAAAATATTGAAGAAATGGGCTAATCTCTGCAAAACATTCTCAACCTTTTCTGGCCTTATTTTGGAACGCCCAAATGGATTCTTTGCTTAATCTTTTTGCAGTTTGGGTAAGTTCTAAAATGTATTTGATTTTATGAAAAATAACAAATAATAATGATGTTAAGCATACATGCTATTAATGGCTCTTTTGTTTTCTTGGTATATCCTTTTGTAATGGCTGTATTCTAACTTCATTTTTCATGTGATTCATGTGGCATAATCGTGATAGCAACCAAGAGCATAGTATAAACTAAATTTGGCCATCTTGAAGTGCCAACTAAAATTCAAAATCAGAAAAAAGTTCACAATTTCTTTTTAGGTTAATGTAGAAAATAGTTTATGATTAGAATCTTAATTCAGTGCTTTCCCTCAAGATTCAAGAGCACTTGCTGTCAATTGTCAACAGAATGATTTCCAATTGAGCACAAGTAGAATGCTTGGGAACTTAGTGTGCATCAAACCGATTTGCTGGGGCTGATGCATGCAGCTCTTGGTCAATTCTTCTTTGCTGTCATGTCATGTCTGTGCTTTACATTTGATTTAATATACTATCTTCTGGACTTAGAATGAATGAATGTACTTTCCATTTCTTATATGATTGATCTTTTCTGTTGATGGCCAGAAAATAAAATTAAATTTCTGTAGAAGTTTAGTTAACTTATACTTGTTACTTGAATCTAATGTTGGATGAAAACCTAATTCATTAATGTTTCTGAGAAATCATTCCCTGATAAGTGCAAAGTAGTTACAAGTACTGGCTTGTTTAGAAGGAGCCTAAAATTATCTAAGACAGAACTGCTAAAAGATTTGCTGCAAATTATGCTTAGATATGTTGTGAGCTTCTATAATTGACCCCTTGGCATTACAAATGTTTTACCTTCCTTTTTGCGTCCAAAAAATTAAAAAACTTAATCAGTTAACTTACATTTCTATGAGCATCATATTTATGTGATGGCTTCACACATTAACAGTGATATAAGTGATGCAGGCGCCATTTGATGCTTCTTCAGTGGATAACATGAGAAGGCTTGTTGAACATTCTGGTGCTCCTGGGCATATCTATCCGTTGGCATTATTATGCCATGACATCATGCCGCCTCCACTTCAGGTGTATTTTTTTGGTTCTTTAATGTTTTTTTTTTCTTTTTTTGTGACATTTCTCTAATGCGCCAGTGATATTTAGGTTGAAAAGGAAATTGGAGAGCAACGAGTGATTTCCTATCATGGGGCTGGATTATCAATTGCATCGGAAGTCCACTTCTCTGAAATTGTTGTTGGTTGCGAAAGTCCTGAAGAGGTTGGTCAAATCTAATACACTGGTCTTGCATTTTTATATCATATATAACCATAATATAATTGAAAGCAGATGCACATGCAAAATTGCAAGACTTTCTAAGATGTCTTTCCCTCTAAATTATCCATATCTTTTTGTTGTGAAATCTACTTGATAATTTTTAACCATTACAGATTACTACCTACCATTTGTTTATGTAATAAATGGATTAAAGTTAACATTGACCCTCACTCATTTTATTGTGTCCAGTAGTTGAACCCAATATCTAGAGACGTCCAATCATACAATGATATTTTAAGGTCATTAAAGCCCCAATCTACTTCACTATTTTAGAATTTCAAAGAGATGAGAAGGAAAAAGCTCCCATAACTAGTCTTTTAGAGCTTGGGTTCGTTTTATTTTCTATCGTGGGCTTCAAATTGTATGTGGCCATCATGTTTGCAAAGTAGATCGTGCTACAATTGATGACTACACTCTCAAAGCCTAGTTATTACATGATCTGTTAGAGTGAAAAGTGCAGCAAACAGATTCAAAGATAAAGAAAGGGATAAGAATGAATTTCTGGAAATATAAGAGGGGCTTGAATTACTGATAGACTCTGTGATTGCATTATCTGTATTTTAATGATGAACAAAAAACAAAAGAACCAAGTAATGCAGGGAAACAAAATAGTTGCAACCCCAGGAACTAGCCTGTAGCAGAAGCTTGTGCTCCAAAACTACTGATTCACCAAATATGCCCTCTACACTAATTCCTAACTTCTTTAGACAGTCTTTCTCCAAAACTAACTTTGCTGACCTGGCAGCAGGCAGCCTTGTTCCCCAATCCTTATGCTACTATTTCCCCTATTAACCTCTGTCTGCTTAATCCTTTTGGAATAGACCTTATAGGGCTTTGGGCCTTGGCCTGTCATTCTATGATTGTTGCCAGCTGAGAGCAGCCTCAAGGCAGAATTCAGGAAGCTGCCTGACAGGTCTGATTTAAATGTTAAAAAGTTGTAACAAGTTTTATTATGAATTTTTGTTTCTACTCTAATGATTTATTGATCAAGATAATAAATTAAGCAAGATAAAACACAACCTGTAATTAAATATTGTAAAAGATAGTTGATGCTATTATTTCTTAATTAAGTTATGATTCCGTCGTTGTATGTTAAACCACCCCTTTTCACTGGTTGAAAGTTTGTACTATTATGATGATCCCAAAGCTGACAATTGTCTTTTTATTTCTAATGAAATATTATATTTCTAATGAAATATAATATTGTTTTCTAAATTGTTGCTTTCTGTAACAGGCCAAGAATGCATATGCACAAGCTCTATACTGTTCAGTGGCTATGCAATACAGCGGACTTAACTCCGCCATAAATGGAAAACAAGGACTAGAAGCTTCAATGCCAACTGTTTCTTTGTCACAACCATGGACATAATCAGCCATTTTTGTGTTTAACTAGGTATTTCCTTATTTCTTAAAAATTTATGAAATAAGTTGAGATGAGGATATAATGCTTTTAGTCTGGGAACATCAAAATCTTCAGCTTAGAAGAATTATCTAAGTCATGACAGGATCATTGCTGGCAGTACAGTTACTGATAAAGAGGCTAACTGAAGGAAGGCACATTTTAAAGCGTTGTTAACATCCTTCTAAATAGGGCACAAGTTTTCACGAGAGTTTGACAAGATCCTGTAAGAATGGCACTAGAAAACTAAGATGTTTATAAATCATTTCATTGATCACCTATATATGCCTATGTAGAACAGACAAACTTGCACATAATATTTC
>CATIWJ010122578.1:0-13073 GCA_949640765.1 Croton laevigatus | reverse complement strand
CGATTTCAATCCCTTTCCCAAATTGGAGCAAATCCCTTTTTCCATTTACTAGTTCTCTCCCAGAGGCTGCATAAAGATTCGGTTTTTTCTCCCGCTTAATTCAGTAGTGGGGAAATGATGATGCTTCCTTCTAGCTGCCGGAGATGCCTCAGTATTATTCGGGTTCATCCGATATTAGGTATTTTTGATTACTGCTCTTATAGTACTTCTTCTAGTAACAGTAGACATGTCAAAGGTGAACCTAAATTTGGTTTATTTGGTAACTTTGGTGATGCTTTAGCTTCTTTTGATTTGATGCTTGGAAGAAATCCTTTGCCTCGTATTTCAGATTTTAATAAATTGCTGTCAGATCTTGTTAGAATGAAACAACATGAGACTGTCATTTCTCTGTACAACCGGATCGAACTTTTTGGAATTTCACATGATATTCATTCGATTAATATTTTGATCAATTGCTTTTGTCGATTGAATCATGTGGATTTCGGGTACGCACTTGTTGGGAGAATGTTCAAATTTGGTTTTCTACCTGATATAATAACATTTAATACCTTAATTAATGGACTTTGCTGTGAGGATAGATTTGTTGAAGCTGTGGAATTGTTCGATGATATTGTTTCAAAAGGGTATCAAGCTAACTCATATACTTATAATGTAATTGTAAATGGTTTATGCAAAGTTGGAAAAACTAATGTAGCCATTGGCGTCTTGGAAAGAATGGTCGGGAAAGGCTGCGAGCCAGATGTAGTGACGTATAGTACTATCATTGACAGCCTTTGCAAGGACCAATTGTTGTCGGATGCATTGCATCTCTTCTTGAAATTAAAGACTAAAGGTATCTTGCCTGATGCGGTGACGTACTCCTCTTTAATCGATGGTCTATGCAAGTCATGTCGACCAAAGGAAGCTTTTGCTCTGTTTGGTGAAATGTTGAAAGCAAACATCGAACCGGATTTAATTACCTTTAATATATTGGTTGGTGCTCTTTGCAAAGAAGGAAAGGTTTCCAAGGCTCACAGAATAGTGAAATGGATGATTCAAAGAGGTATACAGCTTGATGTTGTCACCTACAGTACTTTGATGGACGGATATTGTCTTCGCAATCGAGCTGATCAAGCTAGAGAAATTTTAGACCAGATGATAAGTAATGGTTGTGCACCTGATGTTTTTACATACAATATCTTAATTCATTGTTACTGTAGGGGGAAAAAGATAGACAAGGCAATGCAACTTCTTGACGAAATGCCTCGGAAAGGTTTGAGTCCTAACCATGTCACTTATAGTACTCTTATATGTGGCTTGTGTGATGCGAAGGGCCCTTGGCATGCTCACAAGTTTCTCAAGGACTTGTGCGCTCACGGCCATTCTCCAAATGTAGTAACTTACTCAATTTTGATAGACGGCTTTTGCAAGCATAGGTGTCTAGATGAAGCATTGACTTTATTTCATGAAATGCAAAAGAACTCATTAAAGCCTAATCTTATTATCTATAATACCTTAATAGATGGTATGTTTGAAGTTGGAAAGTTCAAAGATGCTAAGGAACTGTTCTCTAAGCTTTCTGCTGAAGGGTTGTTGCCTGATATTTACACATATAATATATTAGTGAAGGGCCTTTGTAAAGAAGGTCTCCTTGACGTTGCATTGAAGGTGTTCAGGAAAATGGAAGACAACGGTTGCTCTCCAGATAGCTGCTCTTATAATGTGTTTATCCAAGGATGTCTCCGAGCCGACGATACATCTACGGCAGATAGACTTATTGATGAAATGGTTGATAAGGGATTCTCTGCAGATGCAACCACCACAGAATTAGTAATAAATTTAGTTTCAACCAAGAAGGATGATCCACTTGCAATAAATCTGCGAAGCTCCTTCAAAGGTTTTCAAGGTGAAAAGTTGAAGTGAGATTTTAAGATAGATCAATTGTTATACAGTAGCAAAATATTATGCTCTGTTTTGAATTTCTGCAGTTCAATCTGTTTCAGACTTATAATTCAGTTTGCCTTACTCTGTATATAAACTGCTTATAGATATATATTTGGCATTGCCTAATATACAGTAGCACCAGGTTATGCTCTGTTTTCTGCAATTCAATCCATAAAATATTTCTTTGTTTTTGTTACTTGAAGTATGATATTGCTCTGATTTTGCATTGAATTGCTTAAGACAGACAGTATTTTATTGGCTGCAAATGTTGCAGAAAGTCCTTCCTTCTGGATTGTCACCTGCAGCTTATTGGCTCATAATCTTCCTACACCATACTTACATTTTGCAGCAACGTCCAGCAACCCTTAGCAAATATCACTTAATGCCTAAACCATACATTCAGTTTGGGATAATAATGTCAAGCAAAACAAGAGAAGTGGTGAGTTTGTTGTCTCTACAAGTTTGAATTTGTATTGGCAGTTGAGATGCAAAATTCAGAAAATTTCATTATACATGTGATTAGAGCTGGGTTTGTTTTGAATTTTGGATGAGTCGATATTCGTAATTCGGTTTTTTGTTTTCTGTATGCAGAGATCCTACAGTGTTGGGGTTATATAAATCTGTAAATTTATAATTATTAAGTCAATCCCACAATTTTTATTATTGTAATATGTTATGTTCTTTAATTACTATCCTAATTAATTACTATATGATTTAATCTCACAATTTTCAGTTCTCATTTTTAAAGAATGATTTTATTTTTCAATATTATCAAATTGATTAATTTATTTTTAATAAACTAATCAATTAATTATTGAATCAAAATTAATTAGTCAAAATAAGGTGAAAATTGATTAATTGTTATTTTTAGTTTTATGACATTATAGATTGGAATATAATATTTGTTATCAGTTTGATTTTGAATTACATTTAGTGAGAGTAAAGATTTCGAAAATTGTAATATTTAATTTAAATTAAAAAATAGTTAATTAACACATAATTATTTTTGCTATAAAAAAAAATTTAATTTTATTATTATTTATGGAAATGATATATTTAAATTAAGATTTTACTATAGTTAAAGTAAGTTTAATTTAATTTCATCAAAAACCAAGTTGTTTGTTACCATTTGAGGCCAAAATCCTCTCTTTTATTATATATATATATATATATATATATATATATATATATTTTTTTTTTTTTTTTTAATTTTCAACAATTGAATATTCAAAGTCCCATATCAATTTTTTAAAATTGGCATTAAACGATTGCAAATTCAATGATATGAAATAATTTTATGGTTGTTTTAGTATATAGAGTCAAAATTTTGAAACTAGATAGTACGAATCTTGTATGTCAGTATAAACTATCTAAATATATATATGAAAATTAAAAAAAAAAAACCACACAAAGAGTAAGATTCACACATTGGTAGGAGGACAAACCTTTTATCATTGTTGTATTAATATATATGTCTTTTTTTTTTCCGAAAGCGATATTAACATTATTAATGATATTTGAAAATTATATATACTACTATTTCAAATAAATTACTCTAAGAAAAAACTTTACAAGAATGGTGGGCGTCATGATTTAACAACTTTTGCAATAATTTTTTTTTTGACAATAAAAGTAGGAAAACATAGAGTGCCAAAAGAAAAATAAATTAAGTGAAATTTTAAGAGTACCAAATAAAATTTTGAAAAATTATTCCAAACAATATAGCTATCGAAACCTTACAACCTAAATTCAGGTCTTTTTCATTCTATGCAATTATTTAACAGTAAATTGTTAGATTTAGAAACATCAACCATAATTAAAAACATAACAATTGCTTGACAAATCAAAGGAAAAGCAATAATTCGATTTTATCAATAATAGTTCTACAATTTTTCTTGTAGGAAAAAAATAAGAGGAAAGGTAATAAGACATATGAGAAACATTTTGTTAACAGATTGAAACACAAATGTTTGAAAATTTTGAACATGGAAATGGGTACATTTTCATCATGCAAGTGTAACAACTTTTTGGATTTAATCTAAAACTTAAAAACGTAACTAATATTTTCATGTAAGTGCATATATATATGAGATGCATGAAAGTAGTATTTCTTTTTTTTTGCCAATAACAACAAATTTATTTTCATATAATAACATTTACAAACTACGGTTCTTCGAGTACAAATCATGGTGTGAGAAAGGTCTAATCTTCTTCAGCTAAAATATTATTTCATTGCCTTGTTTGCCAAACATGCTAGGACCAAAGGTTGAATAGATCATTTCAGCCAAAAGACGAAACTGCAGAAGTGCAAATAAGGTAACAGGCACACAAGCCACAAGCCCAATTGGCACTCCAATCCAATTCACTCTTTGAAACAAAACCAAGTAAAAAGATGCACTAAATGCTGCTACCATAGAAGCGATTGAGAAAAATAAGGTTATTAGACCAATGCTCTTGTATTTCTTAGTCTTTCTTCTTTAATATCTGCTTGAAGAGCTTAACCGTTAGAGGATCCATACAGCTGACCCCAACTTGTTTGGGACTAAGGCTTGTTGTTGTTGTTGTTGTTATATTAGACCAATGCTCAATCTCATCGGCAAGGCTCTAAGAAAATCCTCTTCTGAATAGCGCGAAGTCAGCATTCCAAGAAACATTAGCAGTGAAGTGGATGAAGAGAAAAGAGCTAAAGCATCTGATATAGCGAAAATCATGAAAGATGTTCGGTTTAAGTGAATGGGAATCCCTTTATCACCGATATTACCGCCCGGAACAGTAAAGGCAGCTGCGAAAACGACCGTGAGCACGAGTGCAGCTACCGTAGCACATGAGGTTGCTGTATGCTTCATCCATTTCTCCCCTTTTTCGACAAGATTCTTGTGCTCCTCAGTAAACAGTATTCTTGGAATTTTCCCTTCTTTATTTTTCCATTCTTTTTGTCTTGGTGTAACAAACTTTTCCACTTCCTTATACCATTGCAATTCCCTCTGCATTTGAAGAGCAGCACCAGAAATTTTGCTTGATTGATCCAATTCCCCTGCTAAATGCAGCATGTTGTTGTGACTTTTGTCATAATGACTTATGACAAAATTCTTCTGTGCACCCATTTGATACAAGAGATTGAAAACTTTTTCTTGCCGGTGTTTCACCGCGAGCAGAAAAACAGTTTGCCAAGTGTTCTCATCTTTAATGCAAACTACCCCGGGATAGGCTTTAATAACCTCTACAACAAACTCTTCATTACCCGATATAGCTGCAATCCGAGTGGCAGATCCTATTATATCATTAGCATCTTTTACGCTTGCTTTTACAGCAATAGAAATCAAGAGTTTGAGCAGTTGCATTGCCAGGTTATGGTTTTCGTTTGATCTTCCTTCTTGATTTTCAATATCTCCACCATTTGCAACATTTTCTCTATTTGCAAAATAGTGGTACAACAGCCTCTGAAAATATCCAAGCCTTGTTCCATTAACAAATACTGCAGATTTTTCAGCCAATGCATCTAAAGCAGTTTGTCCTCTATCTTTTGCAGTGGCTAGATCAGGATACTGATTCAACACATCAATAGCAATGTTGTAAAAATGAGCATTGATCAGCAAAATGAGGAGATAGGCACCATCCCTACCGACGAAAGGACTTTTACGCTCATGTCTAGTAACAGACAGAAGAAACCTAGCAGTTTCTCTATGAGCATATTGAGCAGCTCGATGAAGAGGCACATGGCGTCCGCTTCTTGATTGAGTTAATCTAGGGTTCCTCCTCACTAAAAGCTCAGCAACTTGTGTATTTCCAGTATTAGCAGCATAGTGAAGAGAATTACTACCTGATATATTTGTTATTGCCAAAGCTTCATCTGGCAATCTAGCAATTAGATTCTCTATGAAACTGAAAGAGTGGTCGGCAGCAATTGCCACAAGAAGAGGAGTCTCCTGGATGTGGGTGATCTTAGCCGTCAACGCGGTTGGATCATTGGCAATGATTTCTTCAGCAATAATCTGCTGCCCCTGTACTATAGCTTTGTGCAGTGCCAAATAGCGATAAACATCGATCCTAGCTTCTTCCATTATATTTCTGCTTCTAAATCACGCACAAATTGTTGATCGGGACGAAGAACACTAAAACAGAGATATTTCGAGTGATTAATAAACAAAAAAGAAGGATAATTTTGAATTTGGTTGGTGCAGATCCCTCCAACAAGTACATCGTGATTTTGAACCTGTTATTTCCATGACTCCTTCCTCTTAACTAACTAAGACAAGACTAAGACAAGAGATCGAATACTTTTAAGTAGGAATCAATGTGATTCTACAATGCATATTGAGTGGGTAGATCAGGTCATACTTATAAGTCTTACCTTTTCTTTTCAACTCATTTAGCCTAGCCATCTACATTTATGATACTAGGGGTTAGTCAAAACCAATAAACAGAAAAATAAATTTATTCATCAAGGAAAGGAGAGAGAGGGTTAGTCAAAAACAATAAACACATAAATCTATTCATCAAGAGAAAGAGACAGAGGGTTAGTCAAAACCAATAAACACATAAATTTATATTTATTCATCAAGAAAAGGAGAGGGTTAGTAAAACAATAAAAATAAACACATAAATCTATT
The DNA here is from genome assembly GCA_949640765.1 of Croton laevigatus. Taxonomy (NCBI): domain Eukaryota; kingdom Viridiplantae; phylum Streptophyta; class Magnoliopsida; order Malpighiales; family Euphorbiaceae; genus Croton; species Croton laevigatus. The sequence continues at coordinate 6,540 of CATIWJ010122578.1, read as the reverse complement.
CATCAAGAGAAAAAGAGAGAGCGGTTAGTCCAAACCAATAAACACATAAATTTATATTTATTCATCAAGAAAAGGAGAGGGTTAGTAAAAAAACAATAAACACGTAAATCTATTCATCAAGAGAAAGAGAGAGAGGGGGTTAGCCCAAACCAATAAACACATAAATTTATATTTATTCATCAAGAAAAGGAGAGAGAGGGTTAGTTAAAAACAATAAACACATAAATCTATTCATCAAGAGAAAGAGAGGGAGGGGGTTAGTCCAAACCAATAAACACATAAATTTCTATTTATTAATCAAGAAAAGGATAGGGTTAGTAAAAAAACAATAAACACACAGATCTATTCATCAAGAGAAAGAGAGTGAGGGGGTTAGTCCAAACCAATAAGCACATAAATTTATATTTATTCATCAAGAAAAGGAGAGAGAAGGTTAGTTAAAAACAATAAACATATAAATCTATTCATCAAGATAAAGAGAGAGAGGGGGTTAGTTCAAACCAATAAACACATAAATTTATATTTATTCATCAAGAAAAGGAGAGAGAGGGTTAGTAAAAAACAATAAACACATAAACCTATTCATCAAGAGAAAGTGACAGGGGGTTAGTCCAAAGCAATAAACACATAAATTTATATTTAGTCATCAAGAGAAGGAGAGAGAGAAGGTTAGTCAAAAACAATAAACACATAAATCTATTCATCACGAGAAAGAGAGAGAAGGTTAGACAAAACCAATAAACACATAAATCTATTCATCAAAAAAAGTAGAGAGGGGGATTCGAACCCTCAGACAGTTCTTTGCGAATGGCACTTGAATGCATGAAAGTAGTATTAGTAGGAGAAGCAACATTAATATTTAATTTAATAAATTGGAAAGTGACAAAATCGCCTATATGCAACGCATAGTTAGTCCCATGCATCACACATCCACACCATTGAGATTTTCTACAAAAGGACAATAATATCCTCATTGTTTTGCTTGACTTAAAATTTTATTGGCTTCCAGGATAATAAAGTGTGGATGTAGTTGTATGTAGAGGATCCTCACTTAACATTTCCCATATTCTTTGCTTATTATCTTCTTTCTCTCTAAGAAGTTAGAGATCAAACAGTCATTCATGGCTTCTCTTTCACGCAGGCTTTCACCAAAATTCTTCAAACCCTTCTTTGTTTCCTCTCATTTTGTTCTAGAAAACTCCTTTTTTCGAGACTCCAACGATTCCTTTTTCCCTAACCAAACGAAATCACTAAATTCCAATATTTATTTCTCCACATTTGCATCAACATCTTCTAATACCACCTCCATTTTCCACTGTCAAGCTCTAACACAGCCAAAACCCACAGATTCCCTATCCTAATTTATACCATAACATTCTTTGAAAGGAGAAAACTTTAACAAAGATCCTGTTAAATAATCAAAAACCCATAAATTTTTCAACTTCAGGTCCTGAAAACCTCCAAAATCCAGGTGAAAATCCAGACCCAGAGAGAACACCAAAGATAAAAAAAGACTTATCAACATCAGCTTTGGCCTTGGCCTTGGGCACTGAGGCTAGAGCTCAATTAAGAAAGACTATGAAGAAAATCACCTATATTTGCACACTTCTTGGTTCTTTTTTTTTCCCCTCTGATTGGGGTTCAATATTTGATTAATCTTGATTCCGTTCCGGGATTGTTGGGTATTTGTGGTGGGATGGCTACTGTGTCAAAACATTCATTAATCTATATTTGGAGGAGATGTAATTTTCTTTTTGAGAAAAAGATTGAGCAAGTGAAGAAGATAGAGGAGAAAGGTGATCTAAAGGGTCTGGTCTCATAAAAACAGAGAAAGAAGGCAGTGTCAACAACCGTGAGTTTAAGTTTAAAAAAAAAAAATTCCTATCTTCTTTTTTTCATTAGACTGCATTAGACTTGTGTTTTCATTTATTTCTTTAATTTTTAGTGTTATTACTCCAAAATGCAGGAGGAAATCCAGATGAAGAGGGAGAAAAAGTCATATTATTAGTTTCCATTTTGGCCAGTGAGACAAGTGCTGGACTGAAAAAGAAGATGGATGATGAAAAACATGATACTGTTGAAATTAATTAATTGATATTAATATTAATTAATTAAAGTCCGCTCATGACATGTAGGTCATGAGTGTGGGCCCAATTAATACTACCTCCATTTTTTTCATTTCTTTACATTTCAAACAGCATGCTTATGTTGAACTTTGGTGTTGATAATTTGATAGGTTGGGTTAAGTGGATTAAAATATTATTTATATATAACTAAACTACAGTAATCATACTTTATATCTAACCTAAATATACTTTAATTCTACCTAACCCAACCCATCAAACTATCAACACCAAAGTTCAACCTAAGCATGCTGTTTCAAATGTAAAGAAATGAAAAAAACGGAGGTAGTATATAACAGGTATTTGGGTAAAAGTCTATAAAAGCATTGTGTAAAAAGATGAGTTCTATATGTATTTTTAACTAAAAAGTCATTGTCTGTAAAAGTCAATGACTTTTTAAATACCTACAGATTTTGAATGACTTTTTGAAAGTATTTAAAAGTCGTAATTGAATATCTACAAACTTTGAATGACTTTTATAAAGTCTGTAAAAGTCATGATTGAATACCACCTTACTTTTAAAGTCATTAAAAGTCTTGATTGAATACACCTTCTAAATGAATAATTCTAATAACTCAACAACTATATATATACTATCTAATAAGAGATTAGGGGTTAAGGGAATTATTCTCTGCAGTAGTCACTCTAGAGAAAATAAGTTTTCCTTCTAGTCTCTCACATCCTCAAACTTGTTCCATCTCATTGAGAGTTTTTAGATTGTAAAAGATGACCTAGCCTGCCAGATCTTGCAATCGCTTTTGCTCGTGGGAATTCGTTCGTCAGATACAAAAAGATATTTATATTTATTTCCAATTTATTATATATTATTGCAATTAATATATATGAAAAAGAAGATGTAGGATGAAAAATATGATACCATATTTACTGCTTCAACTTCGATTTTATGGTTTGGGGCTCTATTTCATTCTTTTGTTGCATCTGAAGAAGATATACTTCTTAGGGTGGAAATCATAAAACACTACATATTGATTGTTATGTTGCTAATATGTCGAACGTTCTTGCAATAAAAATTGTTTTGAGCAAGAGCTTAAACAAGTAAAGGAGATGGAGGAGCAAGGTGATCTAAAGGGTCTCATAAATACAGCTGAAGAAGTTATACACAACAATCGTACCATTCCATCTCTTATAAAGCTGTTTTTGTTGGGATTTAGAATTTGCTCAGCTCTTCAGCATATAGTTCCTTATTTTAGTTAAAAGATTATACTCTTTTCTTTTCTTTTCTTAATATTTTTATGCTTTGATTTTGTATAAAATTTGGATATGACAGAGTTGGATTCTGATAATGCTTAAAACAGACGTCATTAACATGTTTTGCACATTTGAGGAAATGAACCAACTATAATATATACCACTAGTATATTTTTTATTAACACAGAGGTGTCCAAGCCCATAAATATAACTATAAACAAATTGATATATGAATAAAAATTAATCTAAGCTCGTCTCATCTTCCACCTATCAAAAACAGACTTGCCAGATGCATAAAGAAGATTTTAGACCTTTTTTTTCTACATTACATGAAAATAGTTATTTCATTGTGCAAGTATAACAAATAGCTATTCAGGATTGGCTAAATACGTTCCTGTTATGTACAATAACAGGGATGTGGCACATTGCCTTAGAGTTCAAGAATTACTCCCTCATAGGAATCTAATTTCTACATAGGTACAAATCAGGTTTCAATTAGGATGTTCGGACTAGGCTGATCTGTTTGAAAAGATTAATAAACTTCAAGAATTAAGATGTAGATTTACTTTAACGTTCGTCTTTTTTATCTCGTTTCTCTGAAGAAACCTTAGCCTTGAACAGTTGTCGCGTAAGCCTTCGTTTTTCTATTTTGGAACCTATTTATCTTCTCCGGTGAATGCTTCATTGCAACTCTATGATTTCCATCAAAAACACAATGAAAACAAAATGAAATCTCGTTGGCAGTACAATCCTTGATTGAACCCAACCAGAAACGGCTTGAATCACTTCGAAAATTAATTATTTTCAATTTCCAAATAGCGGCGTTGCACAAAATCATTCAAAATTTTGGCCGACTTCTGATAATCCGACGACTATTTTGAGGTACCAAATAAATGGTCGGCATGACGGCTATCGACAGGTACCCTTCGTTCGCCGATCGATTGCATTTGGTGGAGAAACTGGCGCTAGGGTTCCAATCTTCCTTAATTTTTCATCCAACTAATTCAGTTTCTGGGTTTTTTCTTTTTAAAAAAAAAACTAAAATTCAATAAATATAAAAATAGGTGTATAAAATTAAAACTCTAAAAAATGTGCTATTCACTTAGCTATTGATTTTTGATGCCATTTACTTAACAATACTATTAGATTGTTATTTATTAATTTAATTAAAATACAATGCTAGTACTAACTTCTAATTAGGATATTATATTAACACTAACACTATTAGGATTGTTATTAATTAATCAATTAATTTAGTAATTTAATAAGGATACAATTACCCTAAAAAAATAGGAGAGTTGCATGCTTAACTTATTATATATTCTTGTTATTGTTGTTATAGTTAATTTGATTAACATAAATGTTAATTTATTTCATATTGTCATTATTGATGCTATATTTAATTTGATTAATTATATATTGATAATAATAATATTCGTGTTAAATATTATTTTCATTTTAACTCGTTATTCAATTTTATAAACTTTTATCCATATTTTTAATTAAAACATAAGATTAATACTTACTCCTAATTAGGATATATTATTTATACTAATTTTTTTTAGAGCTATTACTAATTACATGTCAAGTCATAACCTAGTTGCAAGTACATTTATAATTAATATTTTTAATTAAAACATAAGATTAATACTTACTCCTAATTAGGATATATTATTTATACTAATATTTTTAGAACTATTACTAATTACACGTCAAGTCATAACCTAGTTACAAGTACATTTATAACTCATGTATCAAGTTCGAATCCTCCTACCCCAATTTTTAAAAAAAAAATTGTTATTAATTAATTATTGATATAGAATTACACATCTAGGGTTAATTCTACATGCCCATAGGCTACTAATTCGAAATTGATACAATAAACGTAAACTCATTCTAATAATACTGAATGTGGGTTTGAATATATAATAAATTACTCATTTTGTCCCAATACTTTGAGAATTACATTTAATTGTCCATGTTCTTCGGCTTTATTAAACGATTATGTTCTTCCGTTAAGATTTAGTTAATTTTCCATTTTTCTCCAAATATTATGGTTGTTATTGAAATTATTGGCATTCGAGCCTCAAAATATCTAAAATACATAATCGGATGAAGTAAAAAAAAAAAAATCCACAGAGCCTCAAATAGAGCGAGCACTTTGAGCAACCACAGACACCTCGCTTATTGTCACAACTCACAACTTCTATCAATTTAATTCTTTTTAGTGTAGCAAAGAAACAGTAAATATTAGAAAAAGTTAGTTAATATTTTTGTAAAAAAAAAGCAATAAATTGAAGCCTAAGGATTATATAATGAATAGCAAAATAAATATTGATGTTAAAAAATCAAAATAGAATAAATTGCAGGATAATGAATGAAAAATACATTTATTTTAATATAGTTAACTTTATATTTTAATATTAGAAAAATGTTATTTCCAGAGCTCTTTTTATTAATGACAGAGCAATATTTTTTATATGACATAATTACCCTTATTATCTCAAGGACTTTTAACGTTACTCCACTTAAAATTATAAACGGCGTTTATAGTTAACTTTATTATCTCATTACTCCACTTAAAATTATAAACGGCGTTTATAGTTAACTTTATTATCTCATCGCACGAAAGTTTCACCGACGAACGATTCCTTCTCCTTCTCCAGCTCTGCCGTCCCTGGTTTTCGCTCCGGGTAGCGGTAGCTCTTTCCCTCTTCTCTCCAAGTCTCCATTACAGCAAGTAATTCTCTGCTTTACTCTCTTAATATCTCAATCTCCTCACAAATTTCCTTTTTTCTTTGTTGATTTTGAGTAATTTAGAAGCAGATTTTCATATATTTTAAGCTGATATATGCAAATTTTCAAAGGGAAAATAAGCAGTCAAAACAGTGTTCTAGAAACCCATTTCAAGATCTGAATAATGGCGGTGTTGTTGGCATAAGCAACGGCTCAAATAAGGAAGGATGCAACAGTAACAGTAACAACGCCGCTTATTCTCTTTCCTCCATTGAAGCTCCAAAGGGTTGTCTCAGGTTCATTCTTTCTAACACTTCTTTTGCAAAAACCACTTTCATCAATGGGTTAATCTTCCTTCTTCCATGTATAGAAATCTAGGAGAAATCTTTTTCTCCTGCAAGTGGAGATGATTTTTACATGTGTTTAAATAAACATGGCTATAATTGAGATTGGGAATTCAATTGACTGGAGT
>CATIWJ010122575.1:0-11579 GCA_949640765.1 Croton laevigatus | reverse complement strand
ATTTTTTTATTATTGAATTTTTTATTGTTATGTGTAATGTGGGTGGAGTTGGGTATTGTATTTTATTCAAGTGGTCAAATCATATTTTTATTATTGAATTTTTTATTGTTATGTGTAATGATTATATGGAAAGGGGTATTTTTGAGTAAAAGTAGAGAAATTTTAGTTTTCTTAATTTACGTGTAGGATAGAATCTTTCCTATATTTCGCGAACGGAGGGAGTATATGTTATCACACTTAGAATTTTAACTATACAGATTTGATTTTTTTAGTTTTTATATTATTTTTGTCATCTAAAATTTATTAATTTGCCTAGCCTTATAGCAAGAGTTCAAATTCTAATTTAACCATCAATTTGAAGCTACATAAACCATTAGATTTTAACCTAAATCGATGAGATTGACTGGAGATTAGAACCGAATTGAACTGTCAATTTTATGAATCGCCTTGAATTGGAACTCAAACTATAAATTGTGAATTGAATATTCTCTTATTTATAAATATATATAGGTATTTAATATATTCTTTTTAAATTTACCGAATTTAGTTTAATATTTTTTACAATTTATTTTAATAAATATAATTATTACAACACGTAATATATATATATATATATATATATATATATGATTCAAAAACTAGTTAAGTTACTTGTTTTTTTAAAAAAAAAAAACACTATTTTAAGTCAAGCAATGCAATGCCAAATCTATTTACAATATTTTTCCAATTATGTTGTTTTGTAGAAAAGATTTGAACGAAGACTTAAAAAAGTAAGACTTTAAATTAAAGTGATAACAAACAAGGCTCTTATGAAATAATAATAACATCTGAGTATGTGCTTTTTATTGATGATTGATTATTTTATTTCCAGCCCTCTATACAAAATGCTCTAATATTTTGCTAAAAGTACACTGCGACAGTGGGTCCCACATAAATAATTTATCTTCCGCTTTGTTTATGCTTTTGATGTTGGGTGGAGCCCTTTCAGTTCTTTCCACGGACCAATAATAGTGCTGCATGTTTCACGTTATGTCTTTTTCGATTCTTTGCATTATAAAAATGTAAGGAATTTATTCAGAAATTAAAATGAAGAATAACTCATCATAATCGTTATTATTATTGGACCACCAATTTTTAAAGTAAATTAAATAAAACCCCTTTTCACCCAAGAAAAAAATTGCTTTCTTTTTTTTTTTCATATTGTTATGGATTATAGAATGAAATCAGTTTTTTTTTTCAAAAGGAATTAGACAATGTTGAGAATTTGGGTTATTAGAAGCGATTATTTATTTATCAATTAGTTAAATTAATTAATCATTATTAATTTATAAGTATTTTTTTTTATAATATTATTAATTTAAGCTTTTAATAAGTTCCTATGAATTTGGTTAAAAAAATAAATGAGCCAAACTTGAACCAAACTTTCGAGCTTAAATATTAAACGAGTCAAACTTAAGCTTAGCTCATAAGTTCGTGACTCGACTTGTGAATCTGTCTTATTGAATATGTGAATTTTGCTTATCTTCGCTTCATTTTCCAAAAAAAAAAAAGTGACTGTATTTTTCAAACTACGTAGAACTAAAGGAAAAGAAGACTGACTAAATAAGCCTTCTGAGTTTGGTAGTCATTTCTCGATTACTTTATTATTTGTTTTTTGAAAAAGAAATGAAAATAAAAATAATCCCCCTATCTTTACTTAAGTATCTCATTTATATTTTCTTTACTATTAACCAAAAAAAAATTTATTAGTAGTATGTTAGAATTATAAATTTTTAGTATATAAAAATACTAATTTAATTTTATTTAAATATTTTGTTATTGATATTTTTTTAAAAAAATATTATTTATTATGTATATGAAATATTTTCTATTATGTGAAGAGTAAAAAATAAAAAATACTTCTTATTTGTTTTAAAATATAACAGCAAAACTCATGTTTAAACAAAAAATAATGGGTTCGATGGAGTTGAAATATGCATAAGTGACAAGAAAAGGTAGCCAAAAGCTTTTAATTTGTGGTTTGAATAGGAATTTTTTATTTGTTGGCTGAAAAATGCAAGTTATAAATTTTTTTTTAAAATTATTTTATTTTAATTTTGCAAAAGCAATGATAATATTTTTTCTGATCAACAAAAAATTAATTCTGTTTATTTATATAAATCTAGAAAAAACAAAACAATTTATTTTTAAAAATACAAATAAAATAAAAATTTATTTAAATTGCAACAATCCAACAACTGTCACTATTATTTTTTTTTCTTTCATTAAGTATACTAATTGTTTATCTATTTTTATTTTTTCAATTGTTTATTTCTTTTCTATGAGTAACAAACACAAACTCAAAAGGTAAGAATTAGGTCTAAGGAATTGAAATTCAATTCAGGAACACATGGATTTAGACTTAATTAAAAAAAAAAAAAATTTTTTGAAGGCATAATTCATAAATATGATAAATAAAAATGGGCAATCCATTCAAGGAGTTGTCCCAAACCATAAACTGAGCAAAGTTAATGTATGCTCTAGCAATGGTGTGGGAAGCTAAACTAGAACTGAAATATCAATCCTAGAGTCTAAAAGGACTTTACAATCTTGTATAACCAAACCAAAATCTAAAAAATCCAAAGAAGAACTAGAAATAGCTTGAAATACTTAAAGGAGTCCAAGATAATGCAACCATTAAGAGGAAAAATCTCAACAGCAAACAAAAGACAGTGGCAAAGTGCAAGAGCTTCAACCATTATCGAAGAACCTCCACTTTCAAAGAAACCAAAATTGTATTCAACATCATCAATTACAAAATCAAACCCAACAAAATCAAGGGCTTGAAAGATGGCACCATCCACTTGTAAAGCCACAAACCATCACCATCAACCAATGGAATAGCAACACTTGGTATAAAAGTATGAAGATGAGACGAACCAGCACCACCAGTAGCAGAAACTAAACCATGAGACCGAAATTCACTGACTACCTAGAAGACACAATATATACACTTAGAGCCTCTTTTATTCTTCTAGCTTCACTAACTTTTTCATTGAAAAATAAAAGAGAATCATTAGCGAAAAAAGATGTGAAATCTTGGGACACCTGGGACCTACCTTACTACCCTGAATCCACCTCCTGGACTCTACATTATTCAATAATATTGACAAGCCTTCCATACAGATTAGATAAAGATAAGGAGATATATGATCACCTTGTCTAAGACCTCTATTAGGAGTGATAGGGCCAATTCACTTACCATTAAAATTGATACGATATGAAAATTGAATGAAACAAATAGACATCCACCTAATAATTAATTATCAAAACCAAAACTCGTAAGTAAACATTTCAGGAAATCTCATTGCACCATAACATAAGCTTTAGAAATGTCAATTTTCGCGGCATAAATACCACCTCTATCACCCTTATTCTTTTTCAAATTATGGATCATTTCAAATGCAACAAGCACATATCCATTATCATCATACCTGGCACAAAAGTAGACTGATTCTAAGAAATAATATTACGAAGGACCATCTTAAATTGATTAGCTAATGCTTTTGCAATAATTTTGTACAAAACATTACAAAGAGCTATTGGCCTAAATTCTCTAATTGTTTCTGGTATCAACCTAAGGAATTAACATAATTAAGGTTTCAATAAGAGAGGGAGGAAAAGTACTTTGTTGAAGCCAAAGCCTACACCCATCCGAAATACCACTGCCAAAATTTTTAATAAAATGCTGGATTCAGACTAGGGCTGTAAACGAGTCGAGCCGAGTATTGGACTGCTCGCACTCGGCTCGTTTAGTAAACGAGCGGAAATTTGGCGCTCGAGCTCGTTTATTAAACGAGCATAAATAAAAGCTCGAGCTCGGCTCGTTTAGGTTCGATTATTTTCGAGCCTAAACGAGCTAGCTCGTGAGCTCGACAGCTCGTTAACATTAATAAAGTAATAATTTATAACAATTTGAAGACCATTTGATTGATTTTTTGCTCAACTCCATAGCCTCAAAAATTAAATCAAACATAAAAACAATAATATATCAAAAATCCAATTCATAGAACCAAAAAAGAATAGAAATTTTGACAGCATTGCTTCAAATTAAACTCAAACATCAGAACAATAAATAACAAAAACCCATAAGCTAGAAATTACTTCACAGTCCTTTGACAGTTTGACCATTGATGTTGAATAAATCATCTCGGGTCATTCCAGCCTTCATTGGCACACCAGCTAGAATGAACAAAACATCTGAGCCTTCTAAAGCTTGCCCCAGTTGATCTTCTCCTACATACCCCTTAACATAAAAAAGGAAGCATGTAAATGGAATCACAACAGGAGTATAGATGCAGACAAAAACAACATCAACACAAAAAATACCAAATTCAGGTCTAAATTCACCTAAATAATGTCAACATATATATAAGGAAGCAACTTTAGTAAGCACCAAAACAGAATTATTTATTGAGAGAACTAGAATTATTTCTAAACAACAAAACAATCCTAATAAGCAAATACACACAATGAGAAACAGTAAAAACAATAAAGAAAAATAAGTAACATTATGACAAAACAAGAAAATACCTCAGATCTGGTATTAATGTTGCCAATATCAGCGGCAACACCAGGGGTAGTAGCAAGCGGAAGCTGTCGGCGATGGTGGCCGGTTATGGTGAGTAGATCGACAGTGTTGATGACGATCTATGGGAAGCAGAAGCCGTAGGTGGTGGTGGTGGTGGTTGTGGTTGTGGGGATGTGGTGGTTGGTTATGGTGAGCAGATCCAAAGGGAAGAGAGAAAAGAAGGGAAAAGAGAAGAGAAAAAGGGCAGCGGTGGTAGTGATGGTGGTGGTCGACAGCGAAGGAAAGAGAAGACGAAGTGAAGAAAAGAAGAGGAAAAAAAGGAAAGAGTAGGGCGGCAGGATGAAAATGAATGAATTTAGGCTTAGGCTTTTATAGTTAGGGTTTTAATCAATACTACATAGTTTTTGGAATGTGCTCGTGAGCGGCTCGTTTGCTTGCGAGCCATGCTCGAAAACCGCTCGTTTATAAACAAGCATGATTATGGCGCTCGCGCTCGGCTCGTTTATCTGACGAGCGAGCTCGAGCGAGCATTTTTCGAGCCGAGTGGTGAGCCGCTCGCAATCCGCTCTGCTCATTTGCAGCCCTAATTCATACCATCCGGACCGGGAGCCTTATCATGATGCATCTAGAAAATGGCATTTCTAAATTCATCATTTGTAAAAAAAAAGCACGAAGAAACTCATTATCATCAGCATTAATAACTTCTGGAACCAAATCCAAAACCCGCCCACCATTTGATGTACCACTTGCAAAAATGGAATTATAATATTCTAATTTATGATCTTTAATTTCACCCTCATTTTGAAGCCACCATCCATTATCAACTTTGAGTCTACCAATATGATTCATTCTATGCCTTCCCTTAACTTGAGCATGAAAAAAATTCAAGTTACGGTACCCATGTTTAAGCAAAAAACACTTTACTTGCTGCCTATGCCAAGTATGTTCTTGGGCAAGTAAATGATTCCATTCATTCTTCAAATGATCCCAAAATACAACATGCAAACTGCTACTATCCTCATCAAGTAGTGTTTTAATTGTCTTCTTACTACGCCAAAACTCCCTATTGTAACTCCTACCCCAAACTGACACATCATGCACTAAATTATCCCATTTTGCAATAGGATCATGAGAATTAAAAGAAACCCATGATTCACGAAAAAAAACAGCCAAACCATCTTCAAAAAACCAAGCATTATCAAATTAAAAGCGTTAACTTCTCCTCCATCCATCTTTAGGAACCGTATCAATAATAAGAGGCTTTTGATCAAACTTGTGACTTCTCCTCCATCCATCTTTAGGAATCGTATCAATAATAAGCATTATCTATCAATAGTTGGTAGAAACATAAAATATTTGAAAAGTAAATCAAAATTTAGTTACTAATTACAAGCAATAATAAAATCATACCATTCTTCATCAATAAGTGCAATTATTCCTCTAGGTTTCTGTAAGATACCTATGTAAATGATGTAAATACATTTTTAATGTAATTTAAATATATACACCCTTAATGTAGCTCCAATCAATCTGCTCTTTAATTTATTCTTCTTGTTCCATTTTGAAGACGTGCTGGACATTATTATGAAAACACTTGTCAGAAGGAAATTTTAAATTCCAGCAAGTGGCCAAAATGATGCCATAATTACCTAGTTGAAATGCTGCTATAACTTCTCATTAGTGAAATTAATATAGAACTGCACTATTGCCATAATAAATATTTTCATTTGACTTAATATATGTCATCTTAGCTAGTCGATTACCAGTCAAACAAGTAGAAAACATTTTCTTTTAGAATTCTAAACTATTATGACAGTAGTTATAATGGTGTCTAAATACCACAATAGGGGTAAAACCTTAAACTTAGATCCCAAACATTTACGAAGTGTGCATAAAAAAGGAAGTAGTAAAACAATAAAAATCTAAGACTCACACATTAAGGGGCTTTTATAAGCAAAATTCTAAAATTAACAAGAAATCAGAATAGCTATCCACATTATTCAACAAGAACAGAACCTCAAACAAGCCTTTGTTATAGGGGATTAAGACAACATCATTTAGTGAACAGTCAAAATTTCAAGAGGAGAGAAAATTGACAAATAGTAGGACCTATCAGCTGCTGTTTTAGCAAACTTGAGAAGAGTTATAGCTGCTGTTATCATTCAGCTGAAAGCAAAAGCAAAAGCAAATATCACAAACGAATTCAACTATGATATTTCATTGAACTAACTATTTTTTCTAATGAAATGCAAATTGACAAATAGTAGGACCTACCAGGCATCCATAAATGGCAGTTGGGAAACCACAACGAACCCAAAAATGAAATCGTTTACCAAGCTGGCGTCTGGACCTGCGACCCACAGTCTTGACAACAGTTGCAACGGTGTCAGCTCCAATACCCTTTGCTACTGGGAGATCAGCAAGGACAAGATGGTCGGGGCATGCGGCTGTAGCACTATCCAATGGCAAAGGAAGGCTTGTTCAGCCGAATTAACATTCGATCACTATTAATTTTATTTCATATTACCAAATGATTGTGGCTGTTCAGTTGTAAATTGGTCGCTATTTACCAACTGAAATCATTCGGTTGGAAATCGGTTGTTAAATACCAACTGATTAAATTCGGTTGGTATTTTTTAATTTTCTTGTAGTGATGCAAAGCCAAAGGAACTTCAGGGATCACGCTGCAATAAATCAGATCTTTGAGCGCCGAAACTGTTATTTTCTGAAGACTATAGATGCACATTTTAAGTGGGTTCAAAATGCCACCATTTCCCTTCTTTAAAATGTAACCCTTTCCTGCATTTTGATCTTCTTCACCTGTTCCTCTGCATCTACTTCCCATAGTCTAGTTAACCCATTTATGCCCAAAAGTAATTCCAGTGGTGTTGATCTGTAAGAGAGGTACTGGTCTTCTTCTTTTGATGCTGCCAATCGGTTTCCGGTCTTAGATTAGTCAGACAAATGGCATGAGATCAAGGAAACTACATTTAAACTTCTCGGGTTACCCAACGATTTATTGGATAGTTCGAATGGATACTGAGTTTTCAGCAATAGGTTGGAACTTTTCTCACGTTGAACACGATCAGTGGACTCTCATGAGTTGTTTTATGGCGTCAGTTTTTGAAAACAATAGAGAAATGAGGAATTGATGATTTAAACTTTCTTCTATTTCTTTTAACGAAACAGCAGCAGCTAAATCTCTGTTTTTCCTTTATTAATTCCTTTCTGCTTTTCCCTTAATATATTCAATGTTCCCAAAATGTTAACTCTTAGCAAAGGTTTTTGGTTTCTGTTGAGAAGTAAGAATGGAAAATATGTAAGTTTTGTTTATGTTTTGTTTGCTTTCATTTGATTAAGCCAGTTTTGTTTGCTTTCATTTGATTAAGTCTCTCATGAATTATTTGACACGTATATGCTAAGTAATCTCCCCTCTCTTTCCCAGCTTACATGTCCCACTCCTCATTCTCAATACCTTGTCAGCCAACTCTTTTCTTCCTAATTCCCTTTTAGTCCCTAAACTTCCTTTCTAATTGATATTTTATCCTATTTTGACCAATAATATTTTAGTCCTTTAAATTTCTCTTCCAATTTTAATTTATTCCATCTTAATTAAATTTTAGCATTTTAATATTTTTAATTTTATTATTAATTAAATTGTATTTTACTTAAATTACAATTCTGCCACTTTAACACATTTTTTACAGTCGAGATGTGACATTTTGAACATTTGTTTAATATACTTTGAACATCTTTTGAATTTTGAGTTTATTAGATTAATTATTTAAGTCTTGTTTGGTTGCTGAGATTTTTTATTAGATTTTTGGTGTTTTGCTTGATTGTGGTTCTGAACATCATTTTAAAATAAGTTCTGAATATAATTTAAAGATTTATTTAACGTTGAACATACTTTTAAATTCTAAGTTTATTGGAATTAAGTCTAGTTTGGGCGTTAGGATTCATTTTAATTTTGTTAGTCTTTTGCTAGAGTGTTTATAATTTTTAACATCATTTTGAGTAAGTTTTGAATATACTTTAAACAAAATAGTTATGAACATACTTTGAACATTTGTTTAACATACTTTGAACATCTTTTGAATTTTGAGTTTATTAGATTAATTATTTAAGTCTTGTTTGGTTGCTGAGATTTTTTTTAGATTTTTGGTCTTTTTCTTGATTATGATTTTGAACATCATTTTAAAATAAGTTCTGAACATAATTTGAAAATTTGCTTAAGGTTGAACATACTTTTGAATTATGAATTTATTGGATTTCAGTCTTATTTGTGTGTTGAGATTTAGTTTAATTTTTTGGTCTTTTGCTAAAGATTTGATAACTTTCAACATCATTTGGAGTAAGTTTTGAATATACTTTGAGCAAAATAGTTCTAAACATACTTTGAATGAGTTTTAAACATACTTTGAACAGGTTTTAAACGTACTTTGAACATAATAATTTTTAATATACTTTAAATATTTGATTAACATACTTTGAACATGTTTTTAAATTTATTTAATTTAAGTCATGTTTTGGATGATGAAATTCTTTTATTAATATCCTTTTTATGATATATAAATTTTATACCTGTTATTTTTGAAATTTCAGTTTTATATTGGTCTTTTTAGTCTATACTAGTTTTATGTTGGTTATTAGCATTATAGTTCATGCTATTTGCAATGATGTATGCTTTAACATGAGTTGAAACTGTTTGAACTTGTCTTTATTATAAGTTGAACAATGTTTGAATTTGTTTTAAACATGATTATAACTTGTTTCGAACATAGTCAAGTTAACGAGCTCGATCAATGTTGATAAATAAGAAGTAAGACATGTTTATTTATTTAAGTTTGACTTGAAATTAGTTGTTTTAACTTGTTTTAAACATGAGTGGAACACTGTTTAAACTTGTTTTGAATTTTTTTTATGGATTTATGGTGTTTCTAGATGTTACTACTGCTGGATAGTTATTTTTGCTGAAATTGAGGTCATTTGAATGCTTTGATTCTTGTATTTTCTTGATTTTCTAACTCTAAACATCACTTGAATAAATTTTGAGCATATTTTAGTTCTGAACATACTTTGAATATTTGTTTAACAACACACTTTGAACATATTTTTGAATTTTGAATTTATTGGATTTAAGTTTTATTTGGGTGCTAGATTTTTTTTTTGGTGTTTTGCGTTGATATTTTCTAATTCTAAACATACTTTAAATCAATTTTAAACATACTTTTAAGAAAATAGTTTTGAACATTGAACTTTTATTTAACATAATTTGAACAATTATTTTGCAGAATTTTTGCATATGTTTTTTTTTTTGTTATAATTATTTTTATAATATATAATATTGAATTAACAAGATTATAATGTAAATTAAAAATTTTTAAACTTTTCTAAAAGATAAAAAAATTACATTAATAGAATGATAAATTAATTTTTTAATTAAAATTTGTTTTTAAAATTTAATTATTGAATTTTTTAATTATTTAATGTATGGTGTTAATTAATGTTGATTTTTAAAGTATTTATAGGATGGAGAGTATAATAGATAAGAGTGAGATTATTTTTTTTTTAGTTTAATATTAGTTACGTAGCTAATTTTGTCATAATTTGTTAAAAGGGTAGTTATTTTTGTCAACATTTGTTAAAAGGTAGCTACTTTTGTCTTTTTTTTTAACTGAAGTAGCTAGTTTTATAAAAATTTTTTAGAAAGATAATTATTTTTGTTAACATTTGTTAAAAAGTTAGTTACTTTTGTCAGATCCCTTAATTTAATTAGTTAGGTTTTAGTTAGGTTAAAATTTTGGATGAAGTTAAGAAAAATTCAAGAAGCTACAAGAGACTACATAAGACTTGCTCTAGAGTGAGTCTTACACATGATGGAAGTGGAGCACGCACTTAGGAACATAACTGCTTTACATGGAGGTTATCTTTGGATGATGGGTGGTTATAGAGCTTTTACTAAGTGAATTTATGTAATTGCTTTATGTTGTACAAATAGCTTAAACAGAATTAAAAAAAAAATACGTTGATCAATCAGTCAACCATTTTATCAAACCAAATCAGATTCAATGTCTTTAAACTTTATGTAGATCCTGCGCTTTAAACTCAGACCCCCGATCTTTAAACTTTATCTTTAAACATTCATCTTTGCTAGATCAAAGCATCTAAAGGTATGTCTGGAGAAACTTCCTTTGTAATTACTTGTTTCTATTGATGTCCAAGTCTGGAATAAACTTTTTGCATTTATCTTCTTTTCGGTCGATCTAATCCTGCAAGGAAACAAAACCAAAGTATTGAGTTGTGTTAATCAAGACATAATTCAATCAAATCCAAAATATGTACCTTCTTTGGAATTTATGGGGAAATTGTGAAACCAACCCACAGTCTTAGAAGTTAGAATTAGGTGCATTCCTGACAGTTGGTATACTTCACAAACTTGGTATGCTCATTAGCCGAACATACTCCAAGCTATTAGCTAGCCAAATATTCGAATGGCCTTTAGTTCACCAAAAAAGGCGTCAACAAACCTCTCTATATATAATTAAGTTAACTTAAATTTATAATTTGAAATATATTATATATGTAAAGCATGATTTAATTTAAATTTTTTAATTTTTCATAATATTTTACTATCCAATCAAATTTTAAAAATTTAAATAAAATTTTAAAATTTGTAAAACAATTAAAATTAAATGGTAAGCAATGAGATTTTTTATCGATATTTTCTAGCTCATTTTCAGCTTTATATATATATATATATATATATATATATATATATATATATATATATAGATTAATTAATTATATAAATTCTTAAATGTTATTTTTTAAAAAGATACTACCTCTGTTTTTCTCATATCTTTACATTCATTATTTCACCAATACCAATACAAACTCATTTTTCACCAATACCAATACAGAAATAATAATAAATAATTACTAACCCTTTAAAAAACTTACTTTTTCACCAATACCAATAAAAAAAATAAACAATTATAAAACTTAC
>CATIWJ010122573.1:0-10882 GCA_949640765.1 Croton laevigatus | reverse complement strand
TTATTTTTTTATTGGTATTGGTGAAAAAGTAAGTGGTGTAAAGGATTAGTAATTGTTTATTATTATATGTGTATTGGTATTGGTGATTTCTTGGTATTTGTGTTTTTAGGGTGTAAAGAATTCAAAAAGACGAAGGTAGTAGTTTTTAAGAAATAAAATGTTTACTCTGCGACTTAAAAATTGTTTTAAGAAAAAAAAATTTTTCCTTTAGAAATAATAATAATAAAAAATCACCAAATCAGCCCTAAGTTACAGATATTACAAAGCATTTTGCGAAGAAAGAGAGAGAACGGTTTATATGAGATAAATTTAGAAATATAATCAACTTAAAATAAAATTTGGAGTGCTCGTACAACTTTTAAAGATGATTAATTGGAAACAGTTTAAAAAATTTCATATTATTTCAATAGTCTAATACTACCTCTGTTTTTTTCATTTCTTTACATTCACTATTTCACTAATACCAATACAAATTCATTTTTCACCAATACCAATACAGAAATAATAATAAACAATTACCAACCCTTTAAAAAACTTACTTTTTCACCAATACCAATAAAGAAATAATAATAAACAATTACAAAACTTACTATAAATGGAAATGTAAATAACTCAAAAAAACACTCAAAAACGGAAACATAAACATATCATAAAAATGGAGGTAGTACTAGTTTTTAAAGAAAAATAAATGAAAAAAAAATTATCCAGAAATTGATTGCTGCCCAACCCAAGTCAAGAATTTCAAGATAGGTTAAATTGCAGATGGAAGAAGGTATTTCTCCAGAAAAGTTATTGTTCCCAGCAAAAAGGTCTTTTAAAATAGTTAAGTTTCCTATACATGGTGGCATCCTTCCTCTAATATTGTTTTGAGAAAATGAACGATGACCAAGGTAATTCTCCTGAAAACTTATTGTCTGCAATTGAAAATCTAATCATGTATGTCAAGTTTCCTAAACATTTTGGTGGTGATCCAATAAAATTATATTGAAATAATTTCAAAACTGGAAGAGATTTTAAATTACCAATTGATGAAGGTAATTCTCCGGAAAATCTAATGTCTGTAATTGATAAAACAGTGATATCTGTTAAGTTTCCAAAACATTTTGATATTGATCTAGTAAAATTATTTTTGGACAAGCCAAGAACTTCAAGTGAGTTTAAATTACAAATTAAAGAAGGTATTTTTCCAGAAAAAGAATTTTACTCTGTCAAATTGTTTATACTGAGCCTCGAGATCAACTCCAGTGGGTTGCGGTTCACAGAAATCGACCCTGTATTATCAGGGACGGACTTAGGAGGGGAGCGGTAATGGCTCCAGCCCCACCCATTTTTTTTTTAATTCCTTGCTTTTTTCTTTTATTTTTTCAAAATTTTTTTCAGACCCTCAATAATTATAAGTCACAGCCCTTCCCACTCTTCGATCATGCGTTTGTCACTGTGTATTATAAATTTTATCTGACTACAAAATTCAACGGTCTGGATTATTTTACGTTTTATTTACAACACAGAGTCAACTTATCCAAACTGTAGACCACTAGAATTGATCTCGGAATCCAACACAAACAAAAAAAAATGAAAAAAAAAAGAAATTGAAAATTAAAAAAAAAAAGGAAATTCGAGAGTCTCTCGTTCGAGAGGTTTGGAATTTCCCTTTTTATTTTTGAAGAAAGAGAGAAAAATAATTTTAATCTGTGATTTAAAAACTGAACAACATGCAATGCAAAGCCCTATAAAAACTAATAAATAAATTAGTTTTTATAATTTTATAGCAATTGTAAATATTTTCAAAACGACCCATTCGAACTAGTGGTAAACTCAGAAAATATATACAGAGTGAGCGAATTAAATTAATATAATAACAACCTTAAACCTTGATTTCTATTCCTTAAGGCAACAACGAATTTCATGATTGATAATAAGATTATTTCTAGAGAGTAAGAATGAGAAAACTTGCCTGAAACTGCCTACGATGGTGTAAGCTTTTGCATTTTTTCATTAGCTCCCTCTTATTATATTGTTTCAAACTTCTTCTGACCTGAAGAACAACAAAAATAAAAAATCAAATTCAACCCATTTTTGAAATCCAAGAATATAATATATTTTCTAAATTTATTATAATGAATAAGAACACAAAAGTCCTTTACAGTGTGTGCATTTTTATTAGTGTTGGTGTTCAATACGTCAGAATTGAGGTTCAATTTCCAAGCATCAATATCAAAAGAAAAACCGAGAGTGTTGGTATTAGACTCATAAGCCCTTCTTGAATTATTATCCAGTAATTCAGTTTTCACTCCTATCAACTTTACAATGAGAGGAGATTGGGTAACAGATTGAGATATGCCCTCTAACAGATGAGTTGGAGTTTTTTTAATCTTTGATGAATTTTCAGTGAGAAACTCATAATAATTTGTGGGTGTTGTTTGGCAATGTAACCATTGAGAGTAAGGTAAAGGCAGAGAATTAATCATGTCAAATTGCTGATTAAGATCATCCCCATCTCCATAGGAGACATGATTTTCAATCCTACTAAGATTCAGTAACATCATCATGTCTACAGTATTCTCATAGCTATCTTCTTGCCCATCCATTCTACCAAATCTGAAAATTGTTTGCTAATAAGTATAAACATTGAGAAGAAACAAATATAGAAACACCATTTAAATAAAGACCATTACAATATGCAACTTTTCAACTGGAATGGCATTCAAGTAGAGATTAATCACCAAATATGATTCGATAAAAGATACATACAAACATCAGATTAGAAAGAAAAAAAAAAAAAGGGATATATCTTAGTGATGAAATATGTGAATGGTCCGAGATTCTGGCAGAATCATCAAAACCCATATATCTGGGGATGTTCTAAGATGGGATGGTTACTTGAGTTCCAAAAGCTAACAAAGGAGCAAAATAGAAACTCACCAGTAAAGTACGGCTGAAGTGTGTGCAATGGGAAGAAAGAAGAGACAGGAAGAATGAAAAAGTTTGATGGGTGAAAAGAAATGGGTTTGCTTTGGGATTGATACGCGCAACAAACTCTGCTTCTTCTGACTACACACTACACAGTACGGTTAAACATCATTTTTCACGTCAATTTCATAAGCCCCCTCCAATAATCAAAGCATTTACTTGAAAAACTTACTGCCATAATTGGCATTAGTAAGAATATGACCAATTTAAAATATTACTAGTACGAATATATCTTTTTTATTTTTTGAAAATATTACTGGTACAGATTTAATAATAAGGATATTTGTAAGTTCTGCTTATTTATTCTATAAAATTTACGTAAATTATTTTTTTTAAAACGTGTATAACAGTAAAACTTAAATTAAAATTGATTACAGATTAGTAATACTCAATTTGCATGAGTACCTGAATACATATACCAAAAGAAGCAAAATTAGTAGGAGTACCTAAATCCTAATATATTGGCTATAGATGATTAAAATGGTGGTGTAAATATTAATAGCTGTTTGCATAACCCACGGTTTCAACCCCCTGTTTTTGCTACATCAAAATATCCTTATTTCTATAAATACATCCTCCCCTTTCATCCGTTTTCTCCCCTTTCATACTCTTGAGGTCTCTCACCATTTCTTCACCATTAATATTTTTTAGGCGTTTATTTCAATTTTTTAGGTCCAAAGAGGGAAGCTACTGTTTGCAGGCTCTTACCAGCTGGCCATCACCCCATTTCTTATAATTTTTATTTAATTTTCTGATTTTGTTTTATAATCATTTTTCTCCTTTTTCTATTTGCAGATGTTCATCTTTTTCCAAGTTTTTGCTAAACTATATTCTTTTGGTTTTGCAAAAGTAATAATATTCCCTTAATTGAAAATGGTTTTATTTCCTAATGGCACTCTATTCTGTACCGGTTAGCGGTAATAAGAAGTTACCAATCATCATCAACGGTTAAGAATGAAAATTATACTACTAAATAATACTATAATGTATCATTTGAAGGTAGAAAAATTATTGTCCTACATATACTAAGGTGCAACCCTTACAAATAAGAACAAAATTGGGCTGCACGTAACGTAAGGCATGCATGCAAATTTGCAAGGGGCTAAAGGGACATTTCACTTAGGGAATCAAAGCTTATAATATTGAAATTAAGGAGCAAGCCTATTAAAGAAAGTATTTTTTTATACTTTCTCTCGGAATCAGTGATAGACTCGCCAGAATAAGTTTTATCTATGGGTCAAAACTAAATTTAAATACTAGTATAAAGTTAGATGTATTTGATATTTTTTTTTTGTGAGTTAAAGTTTCACAGGGAAAAAATAATTAAAATTTTAATGACTAAAAAAATCAAAAATTACTTGACCCCACATTTCAACGTAGGTCGGCCACTACTCTAAATTATACTCCAACATTAATTATTCTTTAAAAAAAATACCAACATTAATTATTATTTTTTATTCTAATATTTCTTTTCATTTCCTAGTTAGTCTTTTATTTAATGTAGTTAGTCGATTTAGTGAATGATGGTCATTTGTAGTCTATTCCAAAAGAAATTGTCATTTAGTGAAAATCATGTTCAGAGGCAGAGCAAAAGATTATAATCAAACTAATGGACTAATAATAAAAAATATTAAACTTAGATTAACTATATTTTTATTAGTAATTAATTGAAATGTAATCTAATTTATAGTTAAGAAAATATGTAAATATCAATAAAACAATTATATAATAAATTATGTTTAATTAAAATAATTTGACTTGGAAAAATAAGAAGGTGTTGCAAGATCATTTGATTTTGTGTCTAGGATCTATAATTAGTAGATTATTCATTTATCTTTGTGATAATTCAGTTTATTAATCTCTCTTGTATCATCTCAAATATTTATATATATTTGATTAGAAAAAAAAAAAATCTGCAGAAAAATAAGAAGAATATCACATGCATAATTTTACATTTTTTATCTTACATGGAAGATGACATTTGGTTTAGTTTAGAAACTGTTAAACCTCGTTTTCACATCAATTTCATGCATAAATTTTTCGGAATTATAGAATACAAGTTAATCACATGGGGAGATTATACAATACAAGTTATGTTGATTTTATGCTTTATATAAGATTCTTTTTCGGAATTTTCTCCAAAATGGCAAAAATTAATACTAAGACCTTAAAAAAAAAAAAAAAAAAGAGTTCAACAATAAAATTACATACCATTATTTTAAAGTTATTATATATTCTTTTTGTTCCATTAAGCGTCACACTTTCAGCTTCCCTTTTTTTTTTAAACCATTTGAAGGGTCTGTTTCACTCTTATTCATAATTTGTTTCTCGATATACCCTTATTCATTTAATTTGGATGATTTAAATGTTATTCTTTTTAAAATATTTTAATTAAAGACAATCACGCTATCTCAAGGTCCTATTATTAACTAAAATCAATACGTTAAAAAAAATAATAATAAGCATCCTCTGATCAAAGCATCTAAAAATTATGTTAGGCTTAGGATATAAAGTTTACAAATGAAAGTTATGATATTAAATAATACTATAATGTATTATTGAAGGTAGAAAAATTATTATCCTACACATACTAAGGTGTTAAAAATAGGAACAAAATTGGGTTGCACGTAACGTAACATTGTTACATGCATGCAAATTTGTAAGGTGCTACACACAAGAAATCACAGCTAAAAATTTAAATTAAGAAGCAAGGTTATTGATATTTTTGTGAGTTAAAATATAAAGAACTAAAATTTTAAGGGCCTGCAAAATATCAAAATTACTTAACTTCATAGTATTTTTCTTCATATTTTTTAATGTACACCACTCTAAATTATATATTTTTTTAATTGAATTTATCTTTGATGTAATAGCACCGCCATTAACTATTCTTTAAAAAAAACACCAACATTAATTATTTTAAAAAAAAACACCAACATTAATTATTAATTTTTTATTCTAATTTTTGTTCTACTTATAAAATAAAAAATGTTTGAAGATCATGTGATTTTGTGGGTTACTAGACTACTCATTTATCTTATTTATCCTTATGATAGTTCAGTTCATTAACATTTCCCCTATCAATATTTCTCTCCACTTCTAAACAAATTTATTTGCTTAGGAAAAAAAAAAGAATTTGCAAACGGTCACATGTTTAATTTTACTTTTTTTTTTTATTTTGCATGAAGATAACATTCGGTTTAATTTGGAAATGGTTAAACATCACATCAATTTCATACATAAATTTTTCTTTATCTTTTTTTTTTATTATAAGCAATTTCTAAATTCTACACTTTTTGTCCACATGTCTCGATGTTGCTTGATTAGCAAAAGAATCTGCTATTGATGAGCTTGGTATTAAGATATAATTGATCTCGGTTAGCCTACATTAAAGAACATTTTTTTTTTAATGGCAAATTAAGATTTTTAGTCAAGTTGTTAGAATTCAATTCCTGACTTGAGACAAAAAAAAAAAAAAAAGTACATCACTCTAACTATTTGAGTTAGATATTAAAAACTTTTAACTAACTGATGAATTTCATCCTACAAATGCTAGAGATCCAACTAAATGTAGATTATTAATGAAATTTATATGATCTTTATAAATTTAATTTTTTATGCTACTTATTGACAAAAAATATAAAAAGAAATGTCATTTTTATAAAATTATAAGTCTTTAAACCTAATGAGGTTAATCACATGGAGAGATTACACAATACAAGTTAAGTTGATTTGATGCTTTGTATAGTTCAACTGTATATGATTCCTTTTTGGAATGTTCTCTAAAATGGCAAAAATTACATACTAGTTAAGAGGATTAAAAAATTACTTTTGTTAGAAAAAATTAGAAACCGTAACCCTATAGTAATATATGAAGAATTCAATTAATTAATTAAAAATTATTATACAAAGGCTAAATTAGAAATTATTTTAAAAAAGGAGGAGAATATTTTAAAATGCAAATTTAGAGATCTTAACCTCAAAATTAAGAAAATGTGGAACTAAAATTCAAAACTCTCATTTTACACTTTGTTTGGGGAGAGGTTTTGAGCTAACGTCCCCCATTCGGTTTGGTATTGTTCTTTTGTGTTCAAAACACACCAATAGTAAAATAAATAAATTAGTTTTTATAATTTTATAGAAATTATAAATCTTTCAATAGGAAACAAAAAAAAGAAATTATAAATAATGATAGTTTCATATCGTTTGTACATTTTACCATTACCTGGTTCAATTGTATTAACTATCATCAATAATTAAAAAGGTAAATTCAAAAAAAATTAAAGGGGCTCTTTTAAAAATGGCCACTAGAAAAATTCATTGACCTGACGAACAAATTCAAAATTATGACAATATTAAGTGTACATTGTCATTGATAACTTATTTGGGCAAACAATTAAAAATAATAGTCAAACGGCCATTTTTCTAACAGGTTTATAAGATGTATATGAAAAATTTCTAACAAGTTTATAATTAATTCCGGAAACTCTGTTTTTCGGTGATATTTCGGCAACCGCAATGTTCCAACAAGAAAAATTGACAAGTATTTATTTTATTTCTTTTATATTTCGGTGATACAAAAGGTTTTTAGCCGGTTTTCGATCCCAAAACTGGCTTCATCTTTGATTTGCCCCAAAATTGAAGTTCGAAACATGAAACTTCCTTCTTCACCAGTTTTCTAACCATCAAGCGGCGAAACGAGAAATCTACAAAACGACCCATTCCCAACCCGTCTCTGTCTCGATTTCCAGCCATTAAACAGCGGAAACTACTCTATTTCCGTCGTTTTTCGTCTCCTTCAATTGATTTTCGCCGATCTTCTGTTTGTTTCATTTGAGTTTCAAATCATCTTCATTTGAGTTTCCCCATCATTTCGTCTGTCGTCCATAGGGGTGGGCAAAACCGAATCGCAAATTAAAACCGAACCGAATAATCGGTTAACCGAATTTTCAGTTCGGTTTTCGGTTCGTAAAATATGTGAACCGAATTTTCAATTCGGTTTTCGGTTCGTAAAATATGTGAACCGAATTTTCAGTTCGGTTTTCGGTTTATATAAAACATAATTGATTTTGAACCAAAAACCGAACCGAACCGAACCGTGTTTGTCCAGCCCTAGGCGTCCATGATTGAGTTTCATCTAATCGAGAAGGAAGCACGATGGAAACAAACACAGAAAACGAAACCATAAGGAAACCAACGCCACTGGTTGTTCCATGACAAAAAAAAATATATATATATATATACTATTCCTCTACCGTCGGATTTCATTTGCAATTTTTATTTTTTTCAATTATCAATGGCTTCAACAAGTTTTTATGCTGCAAAATTATCTTTTGGGTATTTTTCTTAAATGTGGTTAAATTTGCTTAAGTGTTCAAACGGCTTGCTATTTATTAATAACCGCCAAAATTAAATGTAGCGTAATAAAATTCAACTTATTTCAGCCTACCAAGTTTAGTAATGGGAAAAACACAAAAATGACCTTATTTTAAGTTTACTTGATAAAAATAATTGGATTATTAGTTTTAGTGACAAAAATAACCTGCCAAGTTTAGGAATGGGAAAACCATAAAAACAGGCTTGTTTTAAGTTTACTTGATAAAAATAGGCTATTTATGAGTTTTATTTAAAACAACTGCCCGACCTACCGTTTTATGTACAAAAATGATCCACTCTTAATTCAACATAGTCCCTCTGTTTCTTTCTTCGTATTTCATCATATTTCTTCTCCGATCTACAAATCTTCTATCCTCCTCCTTACATATCTACAGCCACTTTCGATTTCTTGAGTCGAAACTCAAAACGTTGCAACAAAGGCTAGACCGCCGATGATGAGGAGGACGACGATCTGGGGTTTTGATTTAGCTCCCCCCCACCGTTTGCTTCGTCGATTTAGAGCTTTTAGAGGAGTCGATTTGATTTTGACGGAGGATCGATCCTCGATTGCAATCGATTTCAATTAAGCCTCTGATTTCACTAATATCGTCATCGAATCTTCAACTTCAAAGGTATGAAGTCACTATGATTTCTGTTTCTGCTATTAGTGCATCCTCTAAACTTTGCGATATTCGTTACCGGAATCTCAGTTCAATTTATGAGGAAAAGTAGTTGGCTATGGAGAATAGTTTTCTCGCCAAAAACAAACTGGAGAACCGTCTTAAAATCGTCAAAGCATCTGCGGTTAAACTTATAATTTCTGCTGCCTGGTTGTGGAGTTGAGGTTCATTAATCTCCATTGTTTAAGTCTCGAAGCATGTCTAATTTCGGCTTTGAAGCAGATTCTGCAGGTGCGTATATTCATTTACAATTGAGAAATATTCACCTTTTTGTCATATTTGCTGGAAATTTACGTTTCATTTTTGTGATATGCCAAAGGTTCAACCGCTTTAGCCACATCAGGCATCACCATTGAAGAAGTAAGTGCGGCTGCAATTAAACCAGTAACAGCCTTTTCCTTCAAAGAAGACGTAACTTGAAACTTACCACTAGACTTTAATGATGGCACATTCATACCCTTGGAAGATTATTAAAAGGTACTCTCTCCACAATTTGTGAATTCTCTATTTTAGATGCATACAAAACAAACGATGATATCTTTTAGTATTCTAGTATCATATTTAACATTCTTTTTCTAGAAGCTTTGCAGTAAAATATATACAACTACAATACTCTTTTGACTGTAATTCAAGTTTTGCCATCAGATTTATTAATGAAAGGCAGACTACAAGCCCATTAATTAAATAGATAACTGTAACACCCTTTATAAACTTACCAAGACCTATAAGAAGACTACACATATACTTTGTACATATATTTTGTACGGTATGCAAAACATCATTAAACAATATTACAATACAAAATAAAATAGTCTTTTTACAAATTACACTTTATCTTTTGCAAATCATCAGTACATTGCACTACAACTCTTACAATCTACTCAGTATATGCCATCTAAAGCTTCTAATGCTTATCCGCTATGCCGGTTCTTAACCCGATATCTCATAACCTACAAGTTAGCAAACACTAACTTGCTGAGTGATAAGCTCAATTGATACTTTACTCAAATAATTATAAATAATACACAACCAAGTTTTATGTGAATATATATAGCAAGTAAAGCACATCATGTCATCACTACAAATCATCACACATATTCGCAGCACATCGAGTAAGGTGTAAAGTATCAAACTTGTTTTGACGCATGCCTGATATAGTATACTTTTCCGCTATATATCCGTGCCTTAATTAGATTCCGTTGCTATCTAATTAATAGAATTACAACACAATTAATTCCTTGTTTATTTATACTTTAATATTCAATGTTAACGTATTAATTGCCATTTCTTGATCTACCCGATTAATCCTTAATTATACAATTCTACACTTATGTCTATTATTTCCATTACACCTCTATTGCGCACTCTGATTCATAACCCTTGTTCTTTGGTCTCTAATCGTTCTATTAATTTGTTCATTTTACTATTACGGGGTCATTTGGTTCTGAGGTTCAGCATAGCGGATAGCTGATAGGAGATAGGAGTCCAATCGCTATTATTTAGGCGTTTGGTAAAGAATGTCATACGCAGCTGATAGCGGATATGGAATAGAATCCGCAGCGGATTCTATCAGCTGGGGAAAGAAGCTTTTTGCGAACCGCTCTATATTTGTATGATTATTAGACATAATTAACCTCTTGTTCTTAAAGATTTTTTGCCGATTTCTAGCTGATTTCTTCAGCTATTCTGTTCCTCTTCTTCAATTCGATTTTCATTTTTTTTTTCTTTTTTTATTTCGTTTGGTTTGAACGAAAACACAAAACCCATTTCATATTTCGTTCCTCTTCTTCAATTCGATCTTCAGTTTTTTTTTTCTTTTTCTATTTCATTTGGTTTTGAACGAAAATACAAAACCC
>CATIWJ010122568.1:0-11839 GCA_949640765.1 Croton laevigatus | reverse complement strand
TACAAAGATCAATAAATGCAAGTTCAGGAAAAGATGAAAATGAAAGATCACTAAGCATACCTCTTAGGCCTGCATTTACGAGGTTAAGTCTAACAACCTTTCCATCATTGTTGCAAGAAATTCCATGCCAAGTGCAGGGTGTTGCTCTTGAACTTGAATTGGAGGTATTTGAAGAAAGAAGAGGCCATGAAGAAATATCTGACTGTTCTACACCATCAAGATCAGCTGCCCATGTGAGAAGAGCATTTGCTTCTTCATAGGAGTCAGAAGCAACATTAAGTGAAGAACATAACAGAACAAGTAAAATACAGGAAATAAGTAAGGGTGCATCATTGAAGGTGAAATTAGCCATTAGTGATTTTCTTGCCTTCACTCAGCCAAATTTTTTTTTTTTTTATAGCTGCTTTTAAGACCTTTTCCACCAAATTCCAAACTATTTATTATATTCACTTGACTTTAAAGACTTTGACTTCCATTCATGAGTTTATTGAAAATTGATTTTTTAACTTCCAAAATTTTAACCCCCTAAAAAAAAAAATTATACCGCAATGATAAAAGTAAATAAATATTTTAAGAGCCATAGACTTGCTTAAGGTTTAAATTTTAACAGGAACAAATTTTTGTTTCTAATGTATAATAACAGTATCAAATATTGAAATCTGGCTAAATTTTAAAGTTTCATATATACTTTCAAATTATTCTGAATTTGGAAAAATATATTATCAATACAACCCTGTGAATACAATTGGATTTAATGTGATAGAATTTTGAAAGTTGAACTACAATGTCAATGTACAAAAATGTTTGTAAACAATGAATACTTGAACACTATTCATATTAAAAAAAAAAGGGACAGCCCAGTACATGAAGATATCCTTCATTACGCAGGTCCCAAAGGTATAAAATGTAGGCAATCTTACCCTGTATTTACTAAATATTATTTATTCATTTAAATTTAATATGCAGGGATTTAAATGGCTTGCAAAGTTAGTGTATAAATAGTACAGAAGCCACTCGGAGAAAATTGAGATGGCAAGAAATTTCCAAGAAAGTGTTCCCATGTCTTTCTCATTGCCCTGAAGTAAGGTTCGAGCAAATAGCTACACGTTTTTATACATTATTAAGGGCTAAAGTAAAAGTAATTCTCTTCTTCTTGGAAAAAAATGTCCAAAGACTAAAAGTCAAGCTTTTAATTCAACATTTTCTTGAATGTTTAGTTTAATGTTTTCACCCATCAAATTACTAAACATCATAACAAGTTAAGAACAAAAGATAAGACTATGGCCTCTTGCCAACTCAATCGTACTAGTTTAGAACATCTCCAATTCAACACCTTCTATCAGCTTATGTGTACTATATAATATAAGGTATGAAAGTGAATGTGTATAAGTAGATATTCAATTTTAAAATTTTATCTCCAATGCAACACTTTTCATTTTATTTATTTATTTTTTGTACAATTTTAGAATTATAATTTAATATGTGCACCAATCACAATCCACCATAAATCTAGTCATTGTCTAGAAGACCGTCTAGAAATAGAAGGTGGACTAGACAATGTTTAGTCCATATCAGCTTCACATCCTCAAACGCACATTTATATTGGAAAGCAAATTCCTCTATTTTCTGATGTGGCAAGTGATTAAAGCAATTCATATTACTATTGGAGGTGCTCTTAGATAGATGGATTTGGAGAACCGAGGGCAATCTAATTGAAATTAAAAAACCGTATTGATAATATAAAATCTTTAATAATTATTTTTTACAATTTAAAATTAAAAACCATATTGAATATAAATCTTTAATAATTATTGCTTCATAAGGGATAACATAATCTAATAAATAAACAGAAAACAAATTTTATTTTAATTGTTACTAGTAATAGGGTCCAAAAGCAATTTGATGTTGAATTCATTTTTAAACCGAATCAGGAGTAGCAGGAACATCAATTGCAGTGACGTAAGTCAATCTTAATCATCCCAGTTCATCTGATCAGCATTTAAAATCTCAGAATTGTTACCAACATAAATAGAAAATCAAGGTCAGGATTACCATCAACGTAAAATTCATCAAGTACTTCTTGAACTTGAGCATGGAATTCATCAAAATTGTGAATTTCATTTTTGTTCAGTGTCTCGTCGTGATCCTCGATATTATAAACCGGAACAATTTGATTAGGCTCATTTGGATTCTCGATATTATGAACCGGATCATGTTGATCAGCTTCATTTAGAAAACATTCAAAGACTTAAAAGTCAAGATTTTAATATTCACAACAGTTTTATGAAAGTTCAGTTTTAATATTTGCAATCTAGTCATTGGACATTGGACATTGTTGGCAGCTAGGTCATTTGGAAATTTTATTTATCAAAATAGTATGCACTTTGACCCATTTTAATTAAAACAGTCTCACCTTGAATTATTTTAGCTAAATTTACTAATTTTTTATCTATAGTATTTATATATTTAAAAAATTAAAAGAGAATAAAAATTCTCAATGCAAGCATGCTTTTGAAAACAAACAAAATGGACGAATATGAATGAAATGAGTCAA
Source organism: Croton laevigatus (assembly GCA_949640765.1). Lineage (NCBI taxonomy): Eukaryota > Viridiplantae > Streptophyta > Magnoliopsida > Malpighiales > Euphorbiaceae > Croton > Croton laevigatus. The sequence goes on along the minus strand of CATIWJ010122568.1, from coordinate 9,285 downwards.
TGTGGGGATTTTTCTGGACAAAAAGTCCCAAATGGCTAGATTGCAAAATGATTTCTAGTTCAAGTATTAAATTCAAAATATTAATTTGTCTTATTTTATTTTAATACTGAACTAATAAGTTCCTTGATTTTACTAATTAATTACCTAAAGAGAAAATAGTATAACCATTTCTAATTAATATCACAGCATGCCCACAACCACAAACTCTAATTTTCAAAAGCAGCGTTTTGGTCACTTTGGCCAAATAATACATGTATAGATTTAGGCTAAGATTTTTGGGTCTAAAATTTGAGAAGCCATACACATTGTAGGTCGGGATTGTGGATTACTGCATAAACATATTGCTGAAATTTACAAGCAGTTTTTACATTATGGAGAGTTACTGCCCATTTGAGAAGAGCATTTGCTTCTTTAATGGAATCAGAAGCAACATAAAGTGAAGAACTTAAAAAAAAAACAAGTAAAAGACAGGGAAAAAGTGAGGGTACATTGTTGAAGGTAAAAGGAGCCATGGTAATGTTATCCAGCCAAATTATGGTTTGTATCCCAATTTATGCATCTACATATAGCTGTCCTATAGTTGTATACATGTAAAATGAGTCTACAGACCAAAACTTAAAAGTCATTGCTTGGAGTGAGACAGAGAAAAAGGAGGTGGGGAAGACAATAACTTTCCAAGAAAGGGTTTTTCTCTGTCGTAAGGTAAGGTTCGAGTTGATACTGATAGCTATGGAGCCGTGAGACAATAACATATCTTTATTCATTAAGGACTGAAGAGTAGGGGACTAGTAGTATTATTCTTCTCTTTTGGAAAAACATCCAAAGACTTCTATGGTCAAGCTTTTAATATTCACCACAATTTTTTGAACGTTTACACGACGGATTTTTCACGGTGTAGTTTCGGAGGAGGAAATGATTGTTATTTCCTTGTAAAATGGTTTAAATTGTTTTTTTTTAATTCTATGTGTGCCACTTGGTAATATGGATTAGGATTTCAATGAAAAATACCTAATTGTTATGATTTTTTAAAATCAGTGTATGTTTCTCTTATAAATTGAAAATAAAATAAATGATCGTTACAATATCCATAAGTTTGAATACTGCTAATAAAAATTTGTCTCAAAATAAAAAATAAACTCGACCTTCATTATCAGTTGTGCATAGGCATCCGTTCAGGTTCAAAGTTTCATGTCAGTTTTTTAGGTAGATTGCGTTTTATCACAACTTTTTTAGAAAAAATATTATAATTTTAAAAATAAAAATATAAAACTTTCATTGAAATTTCGGATATTCACCTTAATGGTGTTGTAATATGTCGAGGAAGATTAAAGTAGAAAAAAAATTCGGATAGTTCAATTAGATACACAAGTGTGGTTTAAACTGTTATTTTTATTGCTGGGTCTATTCATTGTGCGATGCTTGGGTAAAATACTAGTCGTTGTGGATGGATCATAATGTTTTTTTCCTTTTCTTTTTGTTTTTTATTTTTTTTTTTATGAAGGACTATGTTGGTTATGCATTAATAATAAATTAAATGAAAATTAAAAAAAAATGAATAAATTAAATGAAGAATTTAAATTTAAAAGGACAATTCAGCCATTTTCACATAAAAAATTTTCTTTTTTCAAAAAATGTATAAAATATAAATTGCTATTCTATACCCTATTGTATGTGATTGTTTTTAAATTCTCGAAGTTGTTCATGAATATAAAGTTATCTCAATCGATAAACACCAACAAACGAGCGTGCTTTTATTAAATCAACTTACTCCTCCTTTCAACGGGGAATCTTACCATTTACTCCCCATTTCGCGGTATGCGGAAACACGCAAAGATTTCACGCCGCCATTTGTCCTCAAATAAAAAAAAAATTTTTTTAGTGTAAAGTTAACTCAGTTAATTCGTGCCCCTATCAATTTAAAATTTAAAACAATATAACTTGACCGGCTAATCGTGGCTTGACAGTATGTGACACCGGCCATGGTGGGAGGCATTAGACTGTTATAGAGTTAAGGGGCGATGCCAGCTGGGAAGCTATGGTTTTAATGTAGCAAATTAATTAATAAACTTTATTTATAAAAATATATTTTGAAATTTAAAAAAAAAAACCATCATGTATGCATAATGTATAAAGCATGTATGCATAAAGTACCGGTAGTGTACAGTTTATCAGACTGTTAATTTGAGGGGGAAAAAAAATTAATTTCAATTCTACAAGTTATTAATGTTTAGTGTAAATAAAAAAATTTAAACAATTAAACTTATATTGTGGATCTATTAGATAAGATTGATACTCGTTATTGAATGACAAAATCTCAATTTTTCATCAATTTCATTTTAACTTGTATGGCACAATTTTCAAGGATAGGTTCACAAAATGAGATTGAGCATATAAGGCTCGTTCGACTCCAATTTTTTAAATTTTTTACCGACCAAATGCTCGCACATTGTGGTGAACATTTACTCGAGGTGCGCTCACTGTATCCCCCCGCAAAACTACAATTGTGCCGCCATTGAACCTGAGCACGAGGGTTGTGCAAATAAAACCGGAAACTGAAAATCGAACCGAAAATCGGTTAACTGAAGTATTCGGTTCGGTTTTTGGTTTTGAAAATATAAAAACTGAAGTATTCAGTTCGGTCTTTGGTTCTAGAGCAGCTGGAGGATACTGCTACAATGTCGAATCCTATTCCTAGTGTCAAGTTGGTCTAGGAGGTTACTCCTCCACCCGAACCCAAAAAACGCAAGCGGACAAACCCTGTTTCGATGCTCCTTGTCCTGTTAAATGGGATAGTGATAGAGGACGATACCGACATATGTCAGACTCAAATCCGTCCAATATTTACAACTTGGCAACAAATGATGGTTCGAATGCCCCCCTAATACTCCAAAAAACTATTGCTTAGTATCATGGTCAGTTCTATATACCTGCACTTTTTTTGGTTCAAGCCTTGCAGAAAAAGCTTCACTTTTTATTTCCCTTCTGTGGAAAAAGATGACGAATTGCATCAACTAGAGGAACAGCTTCTTCAGGTTTTTGGCCATTCTTCCAAACATTGAACTTGACATCTGGTGGAGAAGTATCACTAAATACTTTATTTTAAATATAATTAATTAAAAAACTAATTTTCCAGTATTTTTTAATAATTAATTTTTATATATATAATTAAATAAAAATTTAAACTACTTTATAATTAAATAACGAGTGTCTAATTGAGTACACACGTGTAACGTGCATTAAAAAAAAGTTAGTTTTTCCTAAATGTCTTAATCTATTCATTTAAAAAGTGGAAATTTAATCCAATTTTTTTTCTTTTGGCTAACATATTTAATTGTTTATTTTTGTTGTGGTGATCCATATAGTTGAAAATGAAAAGGAAAAAGGAAGGGTTAAAAGAAAAGGGACCCACATGGAGAAAAAGAAAAAGAAAGTTGCAAAGAAACAAAGTGAATTCGGTAGACTTTTGACAATTTACAAATTAGTTTGACAATTTATAAAAGGAAGGTCACCAATTTCAAATAAGGTTTGAAATTTATAATTGACGGTGAACTCTATAAATAGGAGGAAGCTCAAGCAGAATCTCACAACTCACAGATAAAAAATATATATGTGAAAGAGAGAGTTTTATAAAAGAGTTCCTAATACTGAAGTCTATAAAATAGTGAAGATATAATTTTAGAGTATTTTTGAGAAACACTTTGAGTGTCACTATTTTTGTATAAATCTCTTTGTAAGCCTACTATTTTTAATAGTGAAAAATTATTCAGAATTTGTTCCATGGACATAACCCTAAACAATTAAAGGTAAACCACGTAAATTTTATGTGTCGTAATCTTTATTCCGCTGATTTATTTATTCTCGTAATTTTATTGACATAGACCTAACAATTTTCTAAATAATTAAAAGTATTTTTTAACAAACCTAAATAATTAAAAGTAGGAATGAATTATTTTTCTTCTCTCGGTTCTATAAATACCTTACTATCATTTCAATCTCAAAATCATCAACTAAAAAATCCAAACAAACCTCCCTTATGATTTAGTGATGTCTTCTTCATTTTGCTCCCTTCCTATTATTATTCTTATATTTTGTTTTGCTTCCACTGCTGCTGCTGTTCAAGCTGAGATTATGTATTTTTCCAATTCCAGTTCGATTCTAAAAATTGAATGAGTCAAAGGGCCAATGACAGACCTCGCATTATGTATTTTTTCTGGTAAAAGTAATTAAAGATCAAATAGGATTGGACTAATAATCTTGCAAAGGAATCTTAATTTATTTGAAAATGCTATAAGTATATCAATGGTGGCATGAGTATGTTATGAATTCTTACATTTATTTTCTTATATTTTCATTCCTAAAATATTAATTTAAACTTCAAATTTACTTGAAAATTAAAAAAATAAATATCAGCAAGTTGAAGGCATACGTATACTTCACTTGTCACTCTATTATAGTGCAAAATATTTCCACCAATCTTTATGCATCCATCTTATTAATTAATGAATTTGCTTAATAAATATGAAGAGATAAGCAAACATATATTCAATTTATTATTTTATTGACAAATGAAATAAAATTTTAAATAATTCATTTAATCAATAAAAAAACTTTATGAATTGTTCAACTATAGGTTTTTAAATGGCTTGGAAATTGACAGACGCATATTCTAATTATACCACTAGTACAATTATTTTCAATTTCAATTTTAATGGATTCATATCCAATATTTAAATTCACTAATAAATTTTTTTTAAAAAAAAATTTAATAAAAAATTATAAATGAGCTACCAAGTTACAAAATTTTAAAATTACTTTCTAAGCACTTTTTGGTTTAAAAGTTATTTATTTATTTAGATTTATTTTATTATAAGTTGTTCTTATAAAAATAGCAACTAGATGATTTTTTAAAAAATAAAAATTATTCCAAACGCCTTGGCAACTTAAATCCAAAAATGTCTGAAAATAAAAATAGAGATTTAAAAATAAAAAATTTTGAAAAATTAATACAAAAACAAAATTAAAGTGAAATATAAACATAAATATGAGCAACTTGAATTATTGAATTATCACTATTATGTTGATTTGATTGGAATATTTTTTTTTTCCCATGTAGAGACTATGTCAATGGAGAAGAATAAAGTTATATTCAACGTATTTTGTACGTAAAAGACCCTTTACTTATTGCAAGCAATTCTAATCAACATGGAAAAATAAGACCCAATTCACATGAAAAACAAAAATTTGGAGAGGAATCCTTCTACAATTACCTAACACTTACCTAACACTAAACTAGTTGGATTTAATGTTATTTTATGTTAAAACATTGGTTCTGTAAAAAATGGTAAATTATCAAACAACTTTATTTTTACCTATAAACCGATCTCCAAAAGAAATTAATTACCGATTAATTAGGATGGATTTTTTACTATAAACACTGGCTTTTCCACTTTTTCGTTGTTTGGTAGAAAGAATTGCTTGTTCCATCTAAATAAAGATATTTCAATGGAATCTGTTACGTAGAAAGCCTGTTGAGATTCTGTATTGATTTGGGAGATTTTTGCTATAGGAGTATTATGTTCTGAGGAATCTGTGGACACTCCAAAAGATTTGAGCATCCAGAAAGGTTGAGGGTCTGGAGTGATCTCAATCTGATGCCATTCTGTAAACTCGCAAGACTAGTGCAACATCTCATATCCGAATCAGTAAGCTTTTATAGAAACTGAATTGCTGGAACTTCAACCAAGCTATTACAGTATTCTAAATTTAGTCTCTCAAGATTTTCAGCCTGGGAAAGGTCTGGGAATTGCCTAGTTTTAAACACACAAGATTCTGCATTGAGAAAAAATGCAATTGGCTACAAAAAATTGTGGATTTCTCTTGCACGTAATGGGTGTCGAAACCGCCAAAAATAAAATTACCTACTCTAAAGATTTGTAAGCAGTAATGAGCAGGGTCGATCCCACAGAGACTGGTCAAGTTTATTCCTAAAGTGCTGGAGTAGAAAAAAGGGAAATTGAATTGAGCAAAAATAAATAAAATTAAAAGAAAAGGCAGCAACAAAATAAAATTGAAAACAATAGAAACGAGCATAGCCAAAGGTACAATTCTCAGTATGAAATTCTTATGTTTGATCATTGACTTTATGATAACTCTTTAATTAAATATTACAGACAAGTTATAGTTAGAAAGTACAACAATCCAACCAATCTTTCCTTATTCTTAGATTATTAAGGTACGACCTAATAATAAACCCTAATTAACAAACAACCCTAAGTACGACGAAGGATTTAATCTATCAACTGCAGCTGAATCCCCTTTAGGATAAACAACATCTTCAACAGCCTCATCAAAACTGTGACGTCAATAATTAGTAACATGTTAAGAGTTTTATTCCGTACTCATGCACAGAGATTTTATTCTTCATTTCAATATCATAATCATATGATAGGTAAACCAGTAGCATGCACAAATGGATATCAAAATGATAGACCAACTATGATAAGGATCAAAATCAATACGCAAAGCACATCACTTCAGATACCTATTTAAATGAAACATGGCTCTGAAACATACAAATTGCAGAATCTTCACAGGTGGGAATTGCCTGGCAAATAAACTTCCTTCAACAATTCCCAAAGCATTTTCGTTTTCGTCCAACTAAACAAACACCCATGATGTGCACTTATGTAATTTTATTATATCACTTTGCCATTTTATTAGTCCAGCTAATGTCTCATTCCATTGTGCCACATCATCAACTCTTAGTTTTAAAATATTAGTCTAGATTCGAAAAAAAGATCTCAAAAAAGAAAAGATTATTTTAAGGGCTTCTCACTTGGCCAGTTTCTGGGGAATGCTTAGCTCTGATCTCACTGTGTCCAAGAATATGAAAAATAGATATTTATGTAACATTGGGTGCAATGTTACAAAAAGCATCCTTTTTCAGCTTCTTCCTATTGAAAGGTTTTGAATCCAACAAAAGCCTGCCTCCCTTTCTTTTATTCTTTTCAATAGGTTCATAACACAAGATTTCAAGAAAATCAGTTTAGCCAAGTCTCCAATGTTTGGAGGAATTGCTCTCAATTGGTTTGATGAAAGGTCTAATAATTCCGTATCAGTCAACGATCCCAACTCTGTAGGAATAAAATCAGACAGCTGATTATTAGCTAAATTCAACTTCACTAAACAAGTCAATTTCCCCAATTCCACAGGAATTCTCCCAGACAGTTGATTTGAAGAAAGATCAAGTCCAAGTAGTGCAGTTGCATTTCCAGTCTCAGGTGGAATGCAACCAGAGATACTGTTATCTGCAATCCATAAAGTGGCCAGTTGTGAACCATTAAGTGTATTCTCTATTAACAATAGACCTTCAATGGACATCAAGTTGCCCAATTCTTCAGTAATTGGACCGGAGAGCTGGTTTTGATGGAGAAAAAGAAAAGTAAGAATAGTCAGTCCACCTAGTGATACTGGAATTTGGCCAGAAAAGTTGTTTCCAGCAAGAGTGAGCATCTGGACAGACTTCATGTTTCTGATTTCTTGAGGAATCGGACTGGAGAGTTGATTCCGGAGATTATTAAATAAAGCATCTTTGTTAAATAAAACAAAGCAGCAGGAATTTGACCTTCCAGATGATTAGCATACAACGCAAGCTCTGTAAGCGAACTCAAGTTACCTATTGGGGAAGGAATTGAGCCAGTAAAATAATAAAAACCAAGAAGCAAGGTTTCAAGATTTGTTAACAGGCCAATTTCAGGAGGGATGGTTCCATACAACTGATTGTATGACAAATCAGGGTAAATGAGTTTTGAAAGGCAAGTCAGGCCAAGCAGGATTGTGTCAGAGAGTTCATTGATGCTAAGATCAATATATGAAAGATCAGGAAAAGAAGAGAACGAAAGATTATGGAGGGCACCTTTCAGACCTGCACTAGTAAGGTTTACCTACCTACCTACACTTCCTTCACTGTTGCAAGAAATTCCAAGCTAATTGCAAAGGGGTGAGGAATTTTGAGAAGGGAGAGGCCATGATGAAACATTTGAATTTTTGACATTATAGAGAGTTGCTGCCCATTTGGGAAGAGCATGTGCTTCTTTAATGGAGTCAGAAGCAACAATAAGTGAAGAACTTAACAAGACAAGTAAAAGACAGGGAAAAAGTGAGGGCCAAAGAAAGTTTCCATTTTCCATTTTAGCTGATCAATCAATCATGGAACACTTTGACTTCCATCCATGAGCTTTGTTTACCATTTACTATTTATCAATAACAACCATGAAGTTTTATAAAAAAATTTCGAATTATTCTGAACTTAGAAAGATATATAATCCAAGACAAACACAGGAACATAGTTTTCCTTTTTCTAAGTATACACCCATGAATATAATGTGACTGGGTTTAACTTGATTGAATTGGAACAGTTAAGCCATAATTGGAAATCTTATGAAATATCAATTAAGTTCTAAAATTATATCATTGATATAAATAAATAAGTAATAAAAAGTTACAGCTTTAAGTTAAAGATTAGATTAGTAACGATTGATATAATTGATTACTTGAACACGATTTGTGTAATAAAAATATGCTTGACTTGTACACATCAATTCCTGGTAATTAAAAGTCATTGCTCGTCTTACGGAGGTGGCAAGAACTTTCCAAGATAGTGTTATCATTCTCTGTTTTTCTCTGTCGTAAGGTTCGAGTTAGTATTATTCTTCCTTCTGGAAAAACATCCAAAGACTAAATTTTATCTGTTGAAAGGTTCAAGTTAGTCGCTAAAAGTCAAGATTTAAATATTCACAACAATTTTTTGAACGTTTAGATTAAAGTTTTACCCATCAAAATCTTAACATAAACAAAATTGCAAGTTAGTAACAAAGGATACATAATTCTACACAACACACAAACACCTAAAATGGGCATTCTAAATACTTTCAGAAGAATGAGTTCTTGCCTATTCAACCACACTGGTTAACACCAATGAACATGTCAATTTAAGGGAGGACAGAGGATTTGGCGAACCGGGTGCAATCTTGTTGATTGTCTCACCTTTCCAACAACAGCCTATAGTCTCTGATTAAGTGAGAAGTTTTAAAATCAACTATGTAAATTGTAAAAGAAAATAAGAAGTATTACTCTGAATTTATTCTCATTTTCTATTCAACCAAATCAATCAGATACACACACTGAAAAAGAAATTTTCATCCAAGAAATTCAAATTCACTAAAATATATCAAAACAGATATCCCAATATATATAAGAGAACTTCTGTTAACTGTAAGTAAAGGA
>CATIWJ010122550.1:0-10998 GCA_949640765.1 Croton laevigatus | reverse complement strand
CCTGCTTTTATGTTCTTTGTTTTCAATTGTTTCAATCACTTTTATTGTAAATTATTAATAATAATATGAAAGCTAAAAATATTATCCCAAATCCATGCACGAATTATGTACCACAAAATTTAAATAAAATACTAATTGCATCAAAATCATACATATAAAAAGCCTAATAAAATATTGGATAGTCTAATAGTAAGAATATACGTGGGAGACTTATAAATTTAATTTAAAAAATAAAAGAACATAACCTAAGAGTAGTTTATCAATATTTTAGGGACTGAAAATAAAATTTTTTCTAATATTTTTATCCTTAATTAACAAAAAAAGATAAAATTAAATGGAAGGATATGATAGTCTAACGGTACAAATTTAAGGAACTTAAAAATTTAATTTTGAAAACAAGAGCATAGCTTTACAAAAATCTTAGGGGCCTGAAAGAAATTTCTACATGAAGGTGGTGGTGTGATTAAAAATTTAATTTTAAAAACAAAAGCATAGCTTTACAAAAATCTTAGGGACCTGAAAGAAATTTCTGTATGAAAGTGGCGGTTCGTCCGTTTGAATTTTCTATTGAAATTCTCACTCTAAAAGCAGAAACTTCAAACGGGCGCCATAACCACCCCCACCTTCGAGCTCCATCGCCGATACGCGTCGTACCTTTGGAAAGATGGTGTCGAAGCAAATCCAACTCCACCAATCGCGATCGGAGGAGCCCGCCGAGCCGGTCAAAGTTCCGATGATGTTTTTCTCTCTAAACCCATAATTTTCAGTTGTATTTTTCGAGACATTCGGTGATTATTAATCCTCACGTCAAGAATTTCGATTTGGTATACTTACTTGCTCTATTTGTTGCCAAAAATAAAAGTCGGATTTTGGGTTTGGACAATTTCATATTTTGTCCTTGTAAAAATATCCATTTTGATCCTTTTGATAAAGTTCACTTTGGCATTTTAACTTTTTTTTTTTATTACAGAAGGATTAAAATGTCTAAGGTCACAAAACAGAGGGACCAAAAATATAATTTTGATAACCAAAGGAATAATTTAACTAATATATCCAGGAGAAAGGGACCAAATCATAATTAACCCACTAAATAATAATTACCTCTTAAAATAAATGACTAAACCAATTGGATTGGTTGAATTCAGTTTTTCTTTTCTTAAAAAAAAAAAAATATGGTTCGGGTAAAAATTTGTTGAGCCCTATTTCTCACCAATCACCATAGTCAATATAAAAATATAGTGTATTGCTAAGTATACTCAACATTTGATGTCGGTTAAAATAATGTAAAATAAGTTTTATTGCAATCCAACGTGCATGCCATAAATAAAAATAATCAAACAAATAGAAATATGGGTTCCATCCAGACCCAAATATATACTGATAATCTGCTAGCTAATAAGATATTCATTGCATATAACATATTCTCACAAATCTAATAAGCCAAATTATAAATTCATAGCTGAACTTCCATGTTTTCCGAATGCAACGTCTAACTATGCGTATGCACAAATTAATACTCTAAGTATCGATTCCCTTAATAAATAAACACACAGCCTCTCTCAAATTAGTGCGTGAAATACATGCACTATTTTAAGGCCCATTTGAATATATCCTTCAAAGCAATGACCAAAACGAAAATGTCCATCTTTTTCCTCATCTGAAACGAAAACCAGCAACCAACTCTAGCTAGTCCTTTCAGCCGTAAACGCCATCGTTTCAGCCGTAAGTGCCACCATCATTTGGAAGGCTCCACTCCGGCAATCCCAAAGCCACTAGAATCGACCCCGGTCTCCAGATCAAAGCTCAGAAAACGCAAACAACCAAACAAATGAAGAAATCACGAATTTCTACGATCGTTTTGACTAGGGATGAGCATAGGTTGGGTTTGGGGCAGATATCATAAAATTCATCCCCGCCCCGCGCATATATTTCTTGCCCCGTCCCCGCCTCGTCCTTGCAGCGGGTTAGCATTTTGGATCACGGGGGCGGATAAAAAATGTACGGGTTTATCCGCGGATTTTTATTAAAATAACATAATCTTTCAAAGCAAATGTTGTCATCTTCAAGCTATTTGCAGTTCTAAACTATTTTCAGCATTGTAATAGGCTAAGTAATAATATGACTGCCAAAGAAATCACCATTTACAGAGTCCCATTAGCATATGCATCAGTACTATACAATAATTAAGATTGAGAAAACCAGCTTGGACAACACCATAAAATAGTCATAATCTCAAAAGCTGCAAAGTCCGTTTCTATAATAAAATCTTAACTGCTTAGCTAGTGTCCAAGTAAAACCCATTTTAATGTTCAATCGCATAGACCCATTTGGGTAAATATCTAATCCTACTTATCTCAATTGTAAAACACGAACTAGAGACTAAAAGAAGCCACTCCACAGCGGTACCAAAGAAAGCAAAAACTCATATCTAAAGGATGTTTTAGACCGGCAATATACTTCGATCAAAGTAAGAAACTGCTCAATTAAAAATTGGGTAGTATTAAAACGATGAAATTAAATGAGAAACAAACCTTCAAACACTGGATTTCTTGTTCAACGAACTTAAGTTCAGCAAAAATCCTATGCCTGCCTCTTCTACTCCGGCAATGGGTGAGATGAGGTGAGGTAAGGGAATAGGATGGGAGTTGCGGTGGTGGTTTTGGATGGAGAATGTCGAAGGAAAAAAAGAGTATAAGAGTAGAGAAGAGAAACGACAAAAAAGGGAAGGCAGAGTCAACTCAACACAACATAATATACCTAGGGTTCAAATCAATTTATGCATAAAATTACAAAATTGCCCTTACACTAGCAGGTTATGGGGCGGGTCTGTCAAAACCTGTCCCCGCCCCATTCCCCAACGGATCGGGGAAAAATAACCCAGCGCGGGTTGGGTTACGGGTATCTGTAACAGCCCAAAAATTAAATTAAGGACTAAAATGTAAATTGCCTATTTTTATTAAATTAAAAAATAAATATTTTGGAAAATTTAAGAAATGGATTATTTAATAAATTAGATGTCCGAATAATTATCAGGTCGAAAAGACGGTCGATTTAATTATAAAATTTATATTTTTCAACTTCGATGGTATTTTAGTCATTTTGACCCTCGAAAAAAATATAAGTTTGAAATTTAGTCTTAAAATGATTGAATTTGTAATCTAGATCTCGTAACGAGTATTTTGAGTATAAATTTGCTATATTTTGAAAATCGGTTAATTTTTACCACACCGGGTAAAAAAGGGTAAAACAGTAAACTTCAAATTTACCCTAGTAAATAGTAAAATATTAAATTAAGTATAAATATAATAAAAACATGGTAGACCCTTAATAAACCCTTAGGCAATTGTAAACCTTTGTAAACAAAGATAAACTAATTAAATTTAATTTAAAAATTAAGTAAAAATTAAGTAAATTAAGTGCCAAATTTACAATTAAAATTCAGATTTCTTTAGAGAAAAACTAAAATAAATATTTGTGACATTTTTATCAAACATTTAAGACATAATTTGAAGGGTATTTTGAGAAATAAAAAATATGGATAAAAATGGATTAAAAGTAAAATGTAAATTAAATTTTAATGCAATTAAATCTGTCACATACTATAATTGAAGTAGAATTATTGATGAAAATAATGGGAAGCAAGTGGGAGACAAGAAAATGAAATTTATTTTGGTATTTAATGAATTTGTCAAAAAGTAAATAGTAATTAAGTAGTAATTAAAATAATTAGAGCTAAATTACAAAAATTAATTATGTAATCTGGTCTATAAATTGACCCCTAACCTCTGAGGAGTCATTAGAGTGTCTAAAATTTCGGGTAGACATCCAAAATTGAGAGAAAACACACAAAATTCTGAAATAGCCCAGTCTGCCCAGCCAAGCCCCAGCCGCCCCTGTCATTTTGCGTGTGGCTGCGGGAGTTGGCGTTGTCGTTCGGCGAGCGAATGAGGGAGCTGCGGGCCGCGCGCCTGGAGAAGAAAATTCCAGCGTCGTCCTTCAAGTTTTCTCTTCCTTTCAATTTTGTCCCTCCACCTGAATTATCCTTAGGTATTGACCCTCAAACTTATTTTCTCTCTTCAAACACGTCCAAATACCTGTTTTAATAATAAATTAAGTTTAATTTTGAAATTAAATATTTTTGGGGTGTTAATAAATTAATTAAATGCCCATATTAAATTTAATATGACTAAAACAAATATTAGAAACTGATTTTTGAGATAAATATTATAAGATGAATATTTTATTAAATTTTTAGTGAGTGATTTAATTTAATCTTGAATTAAATATTAATGTGACTTAATTAAATTAATTTCACAATAATATTGGATCTAAACCAACTATAAAATAAGTTCAATTTAATTATTTTTTTTTCCTAAAAGATATTGATTTTATTATCATTCAATATAATTACATATGGTTCTATGTTGGTAAACCCTATTATATATAAAATTTTGATCTAGAGAATTTCTAGCTAGAATGTGAGCTAGCCTATTACAAGACCGGGGTACAAAAAAACATCCAACCTCAACTAAATTACGGAGCTCCTCTCGAATCTCTTCGATCAGGTCAATATACTGGAAGTGTAACTTAACATTGCCTTGAATTGCCTCCACAATAGATTTCGAATTAGATTCAATCAAACAGCATGACCTCTGCTGACCTTTGATTAACTCCACTGCCATTTTGACTGCGAAAATCTCAAGTAATAAAGGGTCAGAATTATCAAAAAAGCTTTTTACCTTCAATTCCACTACTTTGCCATTGGAATTTCTGACCACAACAGCGATTGCTCCATAATTCTTCTCCTTATTAGTTGCCGCATCCACATTAAGCTTAACAAAACCTTGCGCGCGCGCACGCGCCCCGGGGGTGGGAGGCAACCATGTAGATGCTGATAAATATGAAACTTTTGAAGGGACAGAAGGCCCAGTGTTCTTTACATATTTAAATTCCATCCAGTTTCTCACTGCAATCTGCACAACATCATATGCTATAAAAATCATATTCAATAAATTCCATCCAGTTCAATTTAATTATATGATAAAAATTTGGTAACCAACACTTATGGAATATTTATTAAATATTTGGATAAATAAAATTTAAGAGACCCAATTAAAAATAATCCTATGGACAAATATTTGGACAATACCTTATGATTATTTGATATGGACAATGATAGAACAAAAGGACAGTCCGAGGAATTAGGAGATAGAGACCGCAACAAAGGAGACAGGTTTGATACTTTAATTAATATAAAGTTAAATTTTATTCATGTTTTTAATTATTTGCATTAAATGATTTACTGAAATTATTTGGGTTAAATGATTATTTATTGAATATGATTTATTTGAGATTGTGATCTTGTTAAATAAAGAAAGAATTAAGAATTTTGAATATTCTTATGGATAGATAAATAATAATCGTTTAATTAAAGATTTTTAATTATTGTTATATATTTAATCATTATTATTATTGTTATATATAATATAATTAATTACTATTATTATTATTATTATTATTACTATTATTACTACTACTATTTTTATTGCTATTATTACTATTATTAACATTATTATGGATATTATTATTATTATTTAAAGATATACTTTATTAAAAGTAATTAAAATATATTAAGTGTTTATAAATTTATAATTAGTAAATCAAGTTACTTAGTAATTTTGATTAAAGTAATATTTTTAATAAATTATTATTCTATAAGGAAAATATATTATTTTGTATAAAGTAAAGTATATATATAAAGAGAGTTAAGATATTTTGAAAAAAAATTATTATATCATTAATTTGACTATTTTGAGGAAATAATATTTATTAGATATTTTGAAAAATTATAATTTAACATATTATTTGAAAAAATTACTATATAGTAAACTTTTAAAATAATTTGACAGAGAAAACTAAACAAGAATATTTATGTTTGAGAAAAATTCTATTTTAGTAAAATTTATATAAAAATTTTGCAATTAATACTAAGAAATAAGTAATAGTATTTGTTAACTTTGTTGGAAAATATTTGATATATATGTTATGAAATATTATTAGGGTGTTGATAAAAATTTATTGCTCTACTTAGGATAAGTTGAACTAGTGAAATAAGAGTATGATGCATCATATACTTAGTAATACTACGAATTTGAACATATTGAAAAGTGAAACAGATTAAAAAGTGATATTGACTGAGTCAGTCGTATCACCAAACAGATTTTGATATTGTTTGAATTTTGAATACGGCCGATTAAAAAGATTAAATATAAAATTGGTAGGGGTGTGCAAAACCCAAACCGACCCGACCAATCCGACGTGTTCGGTTCGGTTTTGCATTTTAAGAAAAAATCAAAAATTATTTCGGGTTAATTCGGGTTGAACCGAAAAAATCGATAAATTTCTTTGTATTTTTTCTGAAACCCGACCGAACCGAACCGATTTCGGTTTGGTTTATTCGAGTTGATCGGTTCGATTCAAGTTTTGATATAAATTTTTTTGCGCTTCGGGTTGATCGGGTTCGGTTCGGTTTAAACCGAACTCGACCGATGCACACCCCTAAAAATTGGTGTTAATAAATGCCTAATAGAGCTAAACAAGTAAGTATTTGACTTGTACAATTTATTTTATTATGTAATTTATAGTATTTTAATATTGTTTAATATTGTTTTAAGTTATGCATGATCATTTAAATTATTTACGCTTTACATTAGTTAAAATATCCACTGAGCGTAATCGCTCAGCAAATTTAGTTAATTCTGAACTTATAGGTCTGCGAAAGATTGAAAGGAGCGGGACTGTCAAATAGCTTGTGGGCCTGAAAAACTTAGTTGGCATATACTGTGAAGGTGAATCAGGACGAGCAAAGCAAGTATAGTAGAATTTGTAGTATGTAAAAAAGAAAAAATACCCTTATTTTGTAATATAGATAAAGTATAACATGTAATATGTAATGTGACATGTCTTGATTCGGCTGTAAATAGTCGGGTTAAGGGGTGTTACAGTATCCTAAACGGATCGCAACCCATGCTCAACCCTAGTTTCGACTAGATCTTTTCCCCTAATACAGATTCCTGGTCAGCTGAGGATGGTGAAAATAACAACAAACTCACCTTGACTAGATATTTCCCCTGATGCAGATTCCCATTCAGGATCTCGCCGTTCCCCCACCTCTACAAATGGAACAATCAGAATCCTACACTGTCTGGTTTTGCTCACGAATTTCTTTTGCATTTTTCGAGCATTCCCCATGGCTTGATGACGGTTTTAGGAACGGAATTCTACAGAGTCTGGCCCGGATTATTTTTGTCAATAATACTCTATTTTTGGACTATTTTTGTCAAATCCCAGTAAGGAACATTTTCTCGTTGTTGATTGAAGCTTATCTAGGCTGGGTTTAGCTCAACCCAGAAGCTGACATTTTCAATCCAAAACTCTTCCTACAATTCCTGCACGTAATTTGGTCTAACTTTATGCATAAGTTTACTTAACTATCATTGGATCTATACAAGTCAACTTTCTGCAACTTTGGTCAAGTTTCAAAAGAGTCAACTTTTATATATTAAATATTAGTAATTAGACTTTAAAAAAAAAAATTAGCCACTAGAAGAGTTAATATTTCATAAAACAATATTTTAATTTCTAATAATTAGTTTAGGGAGTTGTTATTTCCAGAGCAATTTTTGTTAATGCCAGAGTAATTAATTTTTTATTTCTTCATTGTTTGCTCTGACATTAACAAAAATTGCTCTGGAAATAACAACTCCCTTAATTTAAACACTATATTTTTAATTTATTAGAGAGGTTTTACAAATTAGCTTTAGCTATACAACAAGTTATTCAATAGTCATCATTCATGTGACAAGATCAATATGGGAATTTGAACTCGTAATCAATCGGTTAATAATTATGCGCTCAAAATTCATACATAATTTAAATTTAATATTAATAATGAAATACTATATGAATATAAAACATTGTTTGGAAAGTTAAAAAAAAATATAGTTTGAGCACAAATCTCTAGCGGGATAACAATTAATGGGTCGATATTTCAATCTGTTGAAGATATATATTCGGTTATAATCATGTGAAGAGTTGAGTTTGGAGCTGCAAATTTTATAATGTGATCTTATGAATAATAGAACACGAGATTATGCATGCATTTCAATTATTCTAACTAATTCGGTACTGTCTCCCAACATGTTTCAAAATTTTTAGATTCGTTGGTTGTTCACAATTTTTAGATTCGTTGGTCACACATTTTAGCTTCTGTTTGACATGAAAGTTGTGTTACATTTGGTCTTTCATCTAGTATAAATTCAAAGTAACAGTCTAATAATCAGACTAGCTCAAGGAAAAAGAGAAAAAAGGAAAAACATGGCAGGAAAATCCAAAGTTTTGGTTATTGGAGCAAATATCTCGTATTTCGGAAAATTAATAATAAAAGAAAGTGTAAAAGTTGGGCACCCAACTTTCGCCTTGGTTCCAAATGGCACTCCGGATAGATACGTCAAGCCCATCCTCGACGCTGGAGGAATCCCGCTCTACGTAATTTCTTGAATTAATAATCAATTTTGTAAATTACTAGTATGTTTTTAATTGGTACCATTTTTTGTGTTGACAGGGGGATATTGATAATAAGGAAAGCTTGGTGGCGGCGATCCAGCAAGTGGATGTTGTGATCTCTACCGTTCTAAACGCTCAGGTGTCAAGTCAAATCAAAATTATTGATGCCATAAAGGAAGCTGGAAATGTCAAGGTTTGGGATTTGTTTAAACGTAGCTATAAACCAATTTTAACTTAAAAAATCAGTTATTTAGGCTTTTCATTTTTTTTTCTTTTCATTTGATTTTGCTATGTACACAGAGATTTCTGCCAAAAGAATTTGGCCCAGACGTTGAACGGAGCGAACCTGAAGAGCCAGCGGCAACACTTTTCCTGGAACAAGTTCATATCCGTCGAGAAATTGAAGCGGCAGAGATTCCCTATACTTACATAGTCTGCTATGGCTATGATCCATCTTTTTTGCCAACTATAGGGGGAGAAAGGGTGAAAGTTCCTCCAACAGACACTGTTGAAATCATGGGACATGGAAACACCAGAGTAGTTATGGTGGCTGAGGAAGATATAGTAACATACACCCTAAAAGCCATTGATGATCCAAGAACGTTAAATCAGAGCTTATATATAAGACCACGGGAAAATATTTTATCCTTGAATAACCTAGTTACTAAATGGGAGAAAAGACTTGGGAAGTCGCTTCAAAAAATTGAGGTTACTGAAGAACAACTGATTCAAAAAATTAGAGGTTTGATAATTATTTTTGTGTTGTGTTTATACACCGATTTTATTAAGCAATTAATAAAATGTTTTGTTTTGTGGATGTGCAGAAACTAAAGATACTTTTCGAGAATGGAGTTTAAAATTGGCTCTCATGCACTCCGCATTTGTGAAGGGAGAAGCTGAAGATTATCATCCCTCTCTTGGAGTTGAAGCCACTGTGATGTATCCAGAAGTTGAATACATGACCGTTAATCAGCGTCTTCACATGCTAGTGCATCCTGATAGCAATTAGGAACTTGCTGAAGGTCTTGCCGAAACCAGTGCAAACAGGACCTACTTTAAATCTGTTTTAATCTATTTTATTACGATCTGAGAATTGTATTTTGATTATATATAGTTTTCGTATAAATATATGTGGTTGTTCGTTGTTCGTCGATTGTGTTTGTATGCTATTTTTTTGATGTTTTTTTATGATCAATACGTTGATGATTTCCCTTGTTGGATTCGTTCTGACTGTTATTGTTGTATCCAATTGAATTTTTGAGTGAGTTTCTTTGATTAGAAACGTTTTAATCAAGGAAAATCGAAACTGACTTGGGTATTAGAAATCGAAGAACAAGCTTCGATTCCTCTTCCAGCTTTGCCTTGATGATTCGTTCGTCGATCGAAGCAAGGACGGGTCTCGATTCGTTCGCAGATGGCGTTTCCAGGCGGCGGAGATGGCGGAGATGGCGGCGCTGCGATTTGGGTCGCGCGACTGTCCTCTTTGTTTTTCGTTTTTTTTTCCGCTTCTGTCTTCCCTTCTTCACCGACGATTAGAGCTTCGTCGGTCTCCGGTGGTTGAGGAAGGCGGCGCTCGTGGTGTGCTGCCTCTGGTTGCTGTGGCGATCGGCCATGGTGGCTGCTTGAAGGACGCGGCTAGGGCGTCTCTCGTGAGGAAGAAGGGAAAATTTCTTTTTTGGTCCCTCATCTTATTCTAGTCCCTCTTATGGCATTTGGATAATTTTGTGTTACCCTCAAGTCCCTGAAACTTTATTTCTTTTTCATTAAAACCCTGCTGTAATATATTTTTTTTTTTGTATATTAATTGTTTTGGTCTATTAAATTATTTTAAACAAATATTTTATTTATTTGGATAATTAATTTAATTAAATTATATTTTTTAATTAAATTTTTTTTACAATTAATATTTATTTCTAAATAACATTTTAAAAATTTAAAATTCTAATATGTTTGGAATATGAAATTAATGGGTTTAATTGGAATATGAAATTAATGGGTTTAATTTCACAACAGATTATTTTATAGACTTATTTTCTACGAGTATAGAAAAATAAATTAAAGGGAAATTTACAATTACCTCCCTAGGTTTTACATAAATCTATATTTTTATCCCTATTGTTTTTTAGTCAAACACAATTCTTCCTATATGTTTAAAAATTGGACAAAACAAACTTTCTGTCAAATTTTCTGTTATGTAAGTGAACAATTACCGTTTTAACCTCAAGTAATTTTTAACACATGAATGAAATAGAATATTCCCAAATTTCGTCTTACCTCTTTCCCTCCTTTTGGCTAAATATTATGAGTTTTAAGAGCACAGGAGAAGACGAACGGTTTTGCTCCTTAGGTTTTGAGTTCGACGATAAAAAATTTAGAGAGTTTCTTCAACAACAACAGTTCTATACACTTTTTGCTTGAAGGTTGATAATCGGA
>CATIWJ010122538.1:0-20987 GCA_949640765.1 Croton laevigatus | reverse complement strand
TATTTTACAATATACAATTCAGATACATGAATATAATTTTCAGATCTTTTTCAAGATATTCTCTAAGTTTTAGCTCCTGTTCACTATGAATAGCAGTTCACAAATTCATGAACAACTTAACCTATATTGAACCGAAAAAAGACTATTATGTTACGGATTGTGAATTGTTGGTTAGAGGGTTAGTTTATAGTTTGCCCTCAGTTCGAGTGATTTCGACAGTTCAATGGCGGTTTCGGTAGTTCACGAACGGGTTGTCCCCTTGGTTTGCCCAACAGTGCAGATGGTTCAGTCACAATTCCTTAAACTATTGGTTCAAAGTTCATTTTTATCCTAAACTCAAATCGGAACTCTCAGCGGTTAGGTTCAGTTTTTGCACAAAATCATATAAAAGAAGTTTAAAAATAAAATAGTGTAACTCTTAAAAAAATTAGTATAGAAATTAAGTGATTAATTTTGTAATAAATCTTGAAAAATCAGACCTTAATTACTCTAAACTCTTAATGTAAAAGCAAAAATGAAGTCCTCTGTAATTAAGGCGCTACGCGTTTGGCGTTATGCCTAATTGGCTATGGGCTAAAATCTTCCTTTTTAATTTTTCAACGAGTTGAACAGTTTCAGCTAAGTGCAGCGAATGCGTCTGTAGAACACGCGCATGTAAATTCGACCCGCATGACACACGCAGGCCGCCATCTGGACACATGCTAAGGACTCTTCATTAGCGCGTGGAGCGTTTTGGCTCGGGAAGGAACAACCATTGAACCGATATTTGCCATACATTTTTATATAATCTTTTTCCTGAAGAAGAACGAAGAGTAATCTTCTGGGTCACCTCTGTTATGCAAAAGGTCAGGAGCTAATTCCTACAAAGTCACCATCTTTACGATATTTTTTCCTTTTTATAAGTTCATATACTGGTTTTTAATCATTTTTTAATTATTAATTGGGGCTTCAGCTTAGTTTCTGTTCTATATAACATAAGATTTGTTCTGGGTTTAGTTTGCTTGCTTGTTTTCATTTCTTCCTTTTAGGCTCTGAACTTCCATTTTCCAGCTGATTTTTGGCTAACTTTTGTGGGCTATTATTAGTTTTTGTTGATTTAGGGTGGATAATTAGCAATTGATCTGCTTTTGATATATTGTTCTTATCTAGGTTATTTATCTTTTGTTTGGGATGTTTAGTATTTCTATTATTTGTGGAACTTTTGCGTTTAGACTCTCAAGTTGGTGCCTTTACAGGCCA
Source organism: Croton laevigatus (assembly GCA_949640765.1). Taxonomy (NCBI): domain Eukaryota; kingdom Viridiplantae; phylum Streptophyta; class Magnoliopsida; order Malpighiales; family Euphorbiaceae; genus Croton; species Croton laevigatus. The sequence goes on along the minus strand of CATIWJ010122538.1, from coordinate 19,748 downwards.
AAGTGGTGTATTTGACTTTGAATTTGGATCATTTGGGAGAGGGTTACCTTTCTTAGGTGCAATCTGATTATTACCTTCCTTTTTGGTAATCTGTTGTGATGGAATTGGGTTTTATTTTTGTTTGATTTCTTATTTGGGGAAAATTCCCTTCTGTAACTGGTCGGAAGTGACATGTAATTTTAAATGTGGGAATTGGATTTCTTGGGGTTGAATTGAATTTGGCGGTCTGTTGTTGTGATTCTTCAGTTTTAACATTTGGGGAAAGGTTATTATAGAACTAAAAGAGGGCCTTCTAGGTGCATTTGAAAAGTTTTTACTGTTTTTTTTTGGTACTTGATACAAGAAGATGCAAAGAGTTAGATTGTCATCTCAACAATCACCTGTACATAAGCTTGGAGATTCCCAAATGGTATTATCTCCTAAGTTTAGATTAGCTGTGATCCAATCTTCCCTGTTAAACCCTTCATCAGAGATTGAGTCATCTCTCCAAGCAGAACCCCTAATACCAGGTCTTCCAGATGATATCGCGCTTAACTGTCTTCTCCGTCTTCCAGTTGAGAGCCATGCAGCCTGCAGAGTTGTTTGCAAGCGATGGCATTTATTACTTGGTAATAAAGAACGATTTTTCACCCGTAGAAAAGAGTTAGGCTTCAAAGATCCTTGGCTCTTTGTTTTTGCTTTCCACAAATGCACTGGGAAGATTCAGTGGCAAGTTCTGGATCTTACCCACTTCTCATGGCATACTATCCCTGCTATGCCTTGTAAGGACAAGGTTTGCCCTCATGGATTCAGATGTTCATCTTTGCCCCTTGAGGGTACACTTTTTGTCTGTGGGGGGATGGTCTCTGATGTAGATTGCCCTCTTGATTTGGTTTTGAAGTATGAGATGCAAAAGAATCGTTGGACTGTAATGAACCGGATGATTGCAGCTAGATCATTTTTCGCTAGTGGGGTAATTGATGGGAAGATATATGTGGCTGGAGGAAACAGTACAGATCTTTTTGAGCTTGACGCAGCAGAGGTTTTGGATCCCATCAAAGGGAATTGGCACGGTATTGCAAGCATGGGAACAAATATGGCATCTTATGATGCCGCAGTTCTTGATGGGAAGCTTCTTGTGACAGAAGGCTGGCTATGGCCGTTCTTTTTCTCTCCTAGGGGTCAAGTGTATGATCCAAGAACTGATAAATGGGAAAATATGGCCGTTGGATTGAGAGAAGGGTGGACTGGTTCCAGTGTGGTAGTCTATGGACACTTGTTCGTAGTCTCGGAACTCGAAAGGATGAAGGTCAAGGTGTATGATCTTGAAAGTGATTCTTGGGAAACAATAGAAGGGCCTCCTTTACCAGAGCAAATTTGTAAGCCCTTTGCTGTGAATGCTTGTGATTCCAAAGTCTACGTTGTGGGTCGAAATCTTCACGTTGCGGTGGGACACATCTCTAAGCTGAAACAGAAAACCACTTACAGAAAAAGGTGGAACTTCAGTGTTACATGGCATGTAATAGATCCGCCAGATAATTTTTGTGACCTAACACCCTCAAGTTCTCAGGTTCTGTTTGCTTAACTTTTCTGTGATATCTGTATCTCGATGTGCATGCTTTTTTTTTTTTTCAAAATAAATTGTAACTATATATATCTGTGAAATCTGTAGATTGCTAATGGGTGTGTGTAGAACAAATGTATCAATTTATGGCTCCCTAAATGATTGATTGTCTTTGTTAAGAAAAAAAAAGATTGATTGTTCTGTGTATTTTGTGTTGGAAAGCTGTTATCTTGTCTAGCTAGTGAGGATTTTGTTCTTGTTATTCACCATTATACAACATGTATTATCACTTAAAGCATAAGAAGATTGATGATTTGTTGAAATAACTTCTCGTAAAGGATATTGATGTTTGATGATTTGAACTAGATTTTTTTGAGTTTATTTGCTTTTTGAAGGATCCATATTCAGAGTTCGCCTAATGCTGGAAAGATATTATTTTCAAGCATTTGCATTTCTGTATATTCAATATGATGCCTTAATCATGAAATAATAATTAATATGAATATTGTTTAATAAATTTTTTAGAAATTGAAGTTCTGTTGACAATGTGTATTGATATGTCAGTTTGTAGATCAAACACATTGTAGACTTTTTTAAAAAGTACTGTAGTAAATTATTTATTAATTATTTAAAATTTTTTTATAAAATTTATATTAAAGTTTTTCTATTTGATTTGTAAAGTATGATATTTTATAATTTAATTCCTGCAAAAAAAAAAAAAAAAACAATTCAGATTACTATCTATGTTATTTACATATAAATTAGAAATATTAATTTTAAAACTGATTAAATCTATTAAAAATATAAAATAAGTTATTTGTAACTTCAATTAAATTTTATAAATAATATAAATATTTTATTAATTTTTTTAAAATAATCTAGTTTGTGTGAATAGCACTTTAAATCATTTATAATCTATAACACATATAAAAAGCACGAATGAGGGATTAATATTAATTTTACCTAAAACGTCCTTATAATTTTTATAGTATTATGGTTAAAGTTGTCATCTTATAATTATTTATAACAATTAATTAATTAAATTAAATCATATTTTAATAAGAAATATTATTTTAATTATTAATTAATTAATTAAATTAAAATTTTATTATATTTTAATAAAAACTACAATATAATTATTCATAATATATTAATTAAATTCAAATACAAATTTAATTATAATTATTAATTAATTAAATTCAAATTATATTCTATACAAATATTATTAAAAAGTTAAACCAAAATATAAATAACTTAATAAACCAAAATATTATCTCATACCTGCGAACGTTGTAATACTTAGGGATGTCAAAAGCTGATCCGACCTGGTAACTGACACAAACCCGACTTGAAATTAGCAGGTTAGGGTTGAATTTTCGACTTGTTTAATTAAATGGGTCGATACGAATCCGACTTGAAATTAAATGGGCTAGGTTTAGGTTGAAAATTTCAACCCAAAAAATAACCTGTTTACAAATACGACGTGCTCATATCGAGAAGATATGTCTTGCTTGAAATATATATTCAGAAACTTTTCCCCATTCTTTATTTGATTGTGTATTTGTAATATAGTCACTTATTTTGAATTAAGCTTGAATATTGAAATCAGGTTACATCGGTATAGCTATACTATAATAAGAATTATAGTATTCTATAAGCATATTGAAGCTAATTATATACTCAAACTCAAATTTGGTATAATTAAAATGAGTTTATGCATAATGTATCAATTTCGAATCAGTAGCTCATTGGCACATTGAAACTACCCAGAGATGCGCAATTCTATATCAATAATTAATTTTAAGTGCCATAATAATTAATAACATTTTTTTTTTTCCGAAATTAAGAGTGGAGGATTCGAACTGTGATACCAAGTCATAAATGCACTTATCACTATGCTACTATGTCTTGATGTGCAATGAATAACAATTCTAATACTATTAGTATTAATAATATATCCTGATTAGAAGTAAGTATTACTATTATATTCTAATTAAAAATATGGATAAAAACTTATAAAATTGAATAATAAGTTTTTAAAAAGAAAATAATAGTTAATCAAGTATTATTATCAATATATAGCTAATCAAATTAACTATAACATCAATAACCAAAATATAAAATAAATTAACACGTAAATCAATCATATTAATTGCAGCATCAATAGCAAGAATATAAAATGAGTTAACGCGTGCAACACATGCTATTGCCAAAAATACCTTGATATTTCTAATTTTTTTTTAGGGTAATCACATATTTATTAAATTACTAAATTAATTAATTAATAAATAACAATCCTAATATTATTAAGAATAATAATGTATCCTAATTATGAGTTAGTATTAGTATTGTATTTTAATTAAATTAATTAATAAATAACAATTTATTAATATAGTATTGTATTTCAATTAGAAAATTTAAAGTAAAATAATATTAATATTAGTAATATATTTTAATTGAAAATGTTAAATTCTAGTACTACTATTAAATAAATCAAATGGGTTAATGAAACTTCTGTGTTAGTTAATTTTATGTTCCAGTATTGTCATATTACATTAGTTAATTTTTTTTATCAAATTATTATTGTATAGAGTGGTAATTAAAATTTTTTAATTCATTGTATTTCGACTGATGAAAAATTCTGAGAATATTGGACGAAATGCCTCATAGTAAAATAGTTTCAATTTTTTAGGATCTTAAAGCATCTTTTGAAAAATTAAAAAATCTCAGAGAAGATTGGGCCAAAATTCTTTAATAAAATTGGAAAATGATAACAAACAGCATTTTTTTTAGTTTCTCTTTAGTAAATGGTACCAAAGATTAATTACTAAGTAAATAACACCTTTTTTAGTGTTTTACTTTTAATATTTATTTTTTTTTTATTTTTTATTTTTTTAAAAAAAAAAGAGAAAATCCAGAAACTTAAATAGTTTGTTAGAAAATTGAAGAAGAAGACTCGAACCTTAGCGTTGCTGCCTCTACCAAATGCAGCTGACTACCGAATGAAAGGGTATCGGTTGACAGTCCTTGCGTCGACCATTCGTCTGATACTCTCAGAATAGTATTAGGATCAGGCCAAAATTTTAAACTACTTTTTGCAGCGCCACAGTCTAGAAATTCAGAAACAGTGATTCATGTCTTTTTGGTTGGTTTCCGTCAAGAATCATGCTGTCGACGAGATACCAAGCCGTTTTAGTCGTGTTTTTGACGGAAATCATGGACTTACAGTGGAGTGTTTGTAGAGGAAGATGAAGAGGTTCAAAACAAAAGACGGTGTTGTTCAAGGCTATGGTTTCTTCAGAGTAACAAGATGAAAAAGATAAATATTAAAGTAAAACTACATCTTAGCCTTTGAAGTTTGTTAATTTGTTTAATTACGTCTTTTATCCATAACATACTTAATGGTACTCAAATTAAAATTTATTATTTTTATATAAAGTTTATTATTTTCAATATATAATTAATTGAATTAACTACAATATTGGTAACAAGAATATAAAACAAGTTAACGATTGTAATTCATGCTAAGAGCATCTCCAATACTAATGTGGATTGTACTAATCCACTTGACACATATGAAAAATAAAAGCTTTTTTCTTAAAAATGTTCTCCAATGCTAATGTCTGTTTTAGATGTGAAACTTATGTAAACTTAACATTGTCAAGCTCGTCTTCTATTTCTAGAGGGCATTCTTTATAATGTCTACATTTAATTATGCATTGTGATTGACTAGATATTAAATTATAATATCAACAAAGAATTTAAAAAAAAAAAGAAGATAGTGTTGCATTGACTACAAAAATTTTAAATTAGGTGTCAACATATTGATATCCCTCCACATTTCTCATGACACCTTCTATTTTATTAGACGCATAAGCTAATAGAAAGTGTTACATTGGACATACTTTTAAATAAAACTAGTTTCTCTTAAAGTAATGAATATCGTTGGAAGAGCCCCAATTCAACAAGCCTCACCTCCTGTCCCCCTCCCCCAAATACTTTTCTTTTTTTCCTTTTGAGAAATCATTTTTAAATTTAGTTGAATAGTTGTTTAAAGGGAAATTTAGTGGGCTAGCAATTCTTCACTCCATCCATGTGTTTATAAAGCAGAGGGAATTGTAGAAAGAAACACGAGGAGTAAGATTGGGCTTGGGCTGGGCCCCGATCTGTTGTTGAAGAAAAAGAGGTCAACCAAACACAACTCCTGAAAGACGCGGAACCAGAAGAGAAGAGAGCAACTGCCAAATCCCAATCAGTAAAAATGGCAGCGATAACCACCGCATTGATAGCTGTAGCAGCCATCGTTCTTGGATGGATCACTATAGAAATTGCCTGCAAACCTTGTCTTGAAAAAGGCCGTGAAGCCATCGATCGATCTCTTAATCCCGATTACGATCCCGACGACGATGTCCGAGTCCCCCTCAATACAAATTCCGATGATCGATCTTCTGTTTATGCTTCTGCTTCTGCTTCTGCAACTCCGATCAAGATCGTCTGATCGTTTCTGCATAAGGATTTTGCTGTTCTGCAATGTTATCTTGGTAATTTACCTGAATTTTTGTTTTTTCATTTTTCCCTCTATTTCTAAAGAACGAAAATGTCAATGAAGATTAACGGAGAATGGTTTCCTAGCTTGAGTTTGTACTGTTAAATCAAGTCTCTCCGATATATCTCTGTTGTATGTATTGTTTATGCTTTCTTTTGTTTCGGATTAATGGATATATTAGTACCAGTAGAATTTCAACAAGTCCACCATTTCCATTTCATCATTTATATTATATATATTTTTATCAAAAATTATTTGTTTTATGTATAAAAAATATTTTGTCTAGATGTTTTTCTTTTAAATTTTAATCGAAATATGTAATTCACCTACTGTAAAAAACGATATTCAACTTATCGTGGATGAGCGAGTAATTAATTTTAGCTATTTGAGTATTGTTTTATCATTATTATATTGATATTAGCTATATATTAACTATTTGAATAGCGTTTATAGTTGAAAAGATATCTAAAAGAGCCAAATGTAAATATTTTTAGCATTATCGGCCAGAACACTCAAAACTACCTAAAAATAACCGGTAAAATTTTGGAACACATCCAAAATATTTGACAAAAACAATATAATGGAATGGAAGTCATTAGTTATTCTAAATCCATTAAATTTGCAAGTAATTTATTTACAAAATAGACACGAAACTGCTATTCTAAGAGGCTGCGCTTAATCATGCTCTTCAAGGGGCTGTGCTCTTCCTTTGTTTACATCTAAAAAGTTTCATTTGCAAATAAAATTTTAAAATTCTAATTCATTAGTTAAGATTTTTAGGAGTAAAAGCAATTTTAGCTCCTAAAATTGATGAAAAAACAAAGGCAAGCCCAGGAGTTCGTAATCAACCGTTTCATTTCCTTTAAATAAGCCAATTTGCAAATTGAAACAGTAGACTACAATCCCTCTTCCCGTAGAACAAAATCATACATAAGACCGTTTGCATCCAGTTGTAGTTTGTCAACAACTTACACAAACCCTCTAAATATCTTTTTCTCTCGTTCTTTCAAATAATTTATGCCCTTAGGCTCCTTCTCGAAAGTAACTCCATGTCTGTAACAGGAAGACAAGTATGAAAAGAGAAGGTATATCTGCTTTACAAATTGTAGCGTTCACGTCAACAAAAAGAAATTGCTACAACTTACTGTACATTGCTCTTGACACGGATTCAACTACCTCCCTGAGCGGTGAGATATTTCCCATGTCATATACAAGGTGATCGGTTTGATGATCATGCAAGGTAATTGTATATCTGAGGATTGTTCTTGTCTCGTTCCAAATACTCCCTGTCAATAAGACTCTCTATCCTTTTCTTCAAATCAGCTGGCTTTATTGGAAACTTGAGCTGTTCATCGCAAGAAACAGAATTTTCATCAGAATGGTAAAATGGGCCTATATCAGTGTTTAATCAGTCACGTCCAGTTGACTCATAACTTGTTTAATCATAAGATAATAGCTTCTTTCCAGTTCCATTCAAGGGGATCAAGTTATTGGTGGTGTTTCTCGTTGAGAGTGCTCTTTAACTTATTGTGTATTAAGTTATTTTTAAATTATAAGTTGCTTAAGCACCTAAAATATATAAAATTACCTTTTTCTTTCAAAAAAAAAAAAACCTTAAGTGGGGTTACAGTTATGATATATGGAAGTTATAAGTAAGGGTATCTTAATCCTACTTGGTCAAACTACTCCTTATAAACTGCTTCAGAATAAGTTGGTATTTCCTACTTATTTTCAATCTATTTAATATAAATTAAAAATAAGTTTTGAGGAACACTTCAACCACCTCCTTGTAAGTTCAAAAATTGCTTCTTTATAAGTTGGTTACACAATGAGAAACACCCTCATAGTTAACAATGGACGCTTGGAATGGACCATAAGATATATTCTTCAGTGTTGCATATATATATATATATATATATATATATATATATCTCACTATGTGGTTGGGTTGGGATAAAATAAAACGGAACTAACATACCTGTTGGAATAGTTCAGTAATTAGGAGGGTATGACTTAGTACTTTTCTCGTTTTCATTATCCTAACAATAGCAGCATCAACCTGCAATATAGGAAGCAACATTATATACAGTTCAACTGGCTAGTTCTCAGATTACAATATTATCACAAAAATAAGAACAGTCGCGTAGTGCATATAAACCTGATATTGCCGGTCCTGGAATACCCTTTCTGTGGTGTTTGTGTTCTCCTCTACTGTTTCCTTCATTTGGATTGCATTAACCTGCATCCCAAAGTAATTGTTAGCTTATGGCTCCAGGATTCAATTAGTAACAAGGACACATGCAGACATGCCATAGAATATTGACTTGAAACAGATTTTTTGGGCCTCAAGTCAAGCTCCAGATCACCAATGTATCGGCTCGACGAAACTCAATTATACTCACTAATTAACACAATCTGGTTGCTGCCATAAATAGCAAAGTTAAAACATTTACCTTTATACGATATAGAGGAGCAGTAAATCCCTCATTAAACACAAACGAGTCATCATCCTCAACATCCCTCCCTTTTGGCAGCTGTGGAATAAGATTTTATGCTTAAAAGTTTAAGGAAAGGGGAAAGGAAAAGGAAAATTAATGTTACAAAATTTATCAGACTTAGAGTAATAACCAAAAATGTACAAATAATTGCAATGAGATGCTAATATTCCCACCTTGTGCAGGACTCGGACTTTTCCACATGCAAGAGACTGCAAAGTCCGTCTCAATTCCTTGTCCTCTATGCTAGTGGCATCCTTAATATCTTGAAAACTAAGCTTTTGGGCATCATTGAACAACATCAACACAACAGTCTGACACAAAACATGAAGTCACCAAATTATTAGAACAAGCCACTTGTGCAGCTGGAATGAGAAAAGAAAGGAACAAAGGCTAGACTACAGGGAAAAAGTGTTGTTGATAACTAGGAAACTAACCTGAAATAGAGAAACTGCCAGCTCCTTTTTACCTTTTGGAAATTCAGCTTTCAATACACAGTGACCCAATGAATTTTGCCACATTAAGCGCCTACCACTGTACTTGCTTAAGTAGAATTCTTTGAAAATATCCTGTAGCATTCACAAAAATTAAGCAACAGTCAATCATTTATTAAAATACTCATACAACATTGCTATTAGGAAAACAGCTATTGGGTAACATGTGCACAACCTGATAGACATTCAGCTCATGAGGAAGCCTCACATCCATGGGAGGATATGTAGGCCAATACCTGCATCACAGAAAAAGAAGCAAGAGTTCAACTTGACATAGTGCATACTGGCCAAACATATAATTATGGCTTGAAACCTAGGAAATTCTGAACCTAAATTTACCCTGTTGTTAAGACATGGACACTCATTTCAATCCCCGACGGAAGTTTTGTCCTTGCCTGGGATGATTGTTTGAAGGATTCATTGATCTCCTTTGATAGCTCAATATCCTGAAAAGTATTTAACAAACTTAATCATTGGCACCAATGTCAAGCTAACATGTACAAAATTTTCAGAGAACCAAAACAATGCTTGCTTTTCCCATATTTTGGAAAAATATGCAAGTTGCTCAAATATTAAATTTCCATGATGAGGAACTTTCCCATGAAAAACAATCTACTAACTGATGCCTATATTTAATAAATACTAATAATTTATCGGAACACAACCCTAACATCATATGACATATCTTGTCAAAAGTTGCTCAGCTGCTGAGAAATTAGCGCACTTTGCATCAAACTCAACCATATTGAGTCAATTATAAACACTTGTCAAAAAGCAGCATTCCCCAACAGATGATTGTTTTAAGGAGCACAATGCAAAAGGAGTTAGAAGCGATTTCCAACATACAAGCCTGCTGTATATGCAGGCATTTATCCAAACTCAGTCATTAAGTATCACAAAAATATTTGAAAAATGTTGGTCGGACCACTAGGAGGGGCAGTGAAGGAGAGCTCAAATTGTCCCAGGTAGCCTGAACATCTCAGATGCATATTACACCTTTTTTGGTGTCCTCAACACGAAAAAATATTTCATTCTTGGAGTATTTAACTTGAATGTTGATTCCATGCAATGAAAAATTTCTAACAAAGCATGTTAGAGGAATGGCTGTAAGCAGCCTTCTCCTTCCACCTCCAATTGCAATAAGGCTGTTTTGTTTTTCTGGTTTGTAATTGAAAACCCCAAGCCATAATGAAGCAGCCTTACCACTACATCAAGCCTCACCCTACTGGGAGTTATTGATCGAGTGAATGATATGAGTGAATGATATGAAATTCACATTGGTTTTTTTATCAATAAAATATCACCCCAGGTTAGGAGTCTCATCCGCACAAATATTATTAACTGAAAATTTATGTTCACAGACACACCTTAAACATTCCCTCAAGTTTGTTTGTAAACTGGCTGCCACACTCGGTCTTCAGCTGCAATGACAACCTAAACCTGTTAATTATGATTGAGAAACAAGGACTAATATAATATACCAAAAAAAAAATAGAAACAATATACAAAACCTTAGATATCATAGATTTCTCTGCATCAATAGAAGCACTTTTCCCCAAAAGTAGTCTTTTAGCAAGATTTTTCTTGTAAAATGCTTCAAACACATCTTTACCCTTCATAAAGATGAAAAAGTCATGTTCATGGCTCTGAATTATTTCAGTTTTTACATAACATTATACTAGAAAAGCTAGTACCAGCCAGAGTAAAGCATGTTACATTACCTGTATAAACCTGAACAATACTAAAACTCTATCAAGAGTACCCTCCAACTCCTCTTCAGAAGTACCTTTATTTCCAGCACGAAGCTTCTCATCCAGAAACTTCGCAATCAACTCAGCAGGATGGTTCTATTGAGAAGGGGAAAATGTAGATTCTTAGTCAGGAAACTTGAGGGTGATTATATAGAGTAATACATTGCTAGAATTAATAACATCATACAATCAGCATTATCAACCAGTTGATTCATCAAATAAGGTTGAAAAGAGTAGTAACGATTCTTAAAAAGAGTAGCCTATCAATAACATTTCAGCAACTAAATGATAGAAGCTTAGGGACCACAAATCAAAGTCTTCAAAAGGATAAATTATCAGAAAGAAAAGCACCAAGGGAGAACATACATAAAGCATTTTTTTGATTCACAAAAGAATAACAAGGATAGAATCAAGCAAGTAAAGACACAAACTGAAAAATTATTCACTAAATAAAGGAAATCACAAAAGAAGATAAGGATGACAAAAAAACATCATTGAAAATCAGAAACACTCGACACTCTCAAGGAAGAGGTTACCAGGAAAATTAAACCACCATACAACAATCTCAAGGAAGAGTCCCACTGCCAGGAAAATTATACCGCATGACAGAAAGGACACATTATCAAAGGACGATTTCATCAACAGCAGAAGAAAGAATTGTGGTTCCATGATTTAAATGAGATCTCATTTCTCTAAATTTGACCAATACCGTGTCATTTGCAAGGAAAACTCTATAATTTAACTTATTTAGAAGCCAACATTTCTGCTACATCATAGGAAAAGAGAAAGAGATACTAACCTGACGGAGATTAATTAGATGTTCAAATGCTTCCTTTATCGTATTGCAAAAAACTTCATTCTTTGAGAAGCTTTCTTCCCATATTGTATCAAGAGAAGACTTAAATTCCAACAGAGAGGAAACCATATCCTTATCTTTTTCTTCATCCATGACAATGCCTTGTCCAGTTCTTCGTATGTACGAGCTGAGAGCCTGTCTTAATGATTCAAGGGCATTGACCCTTGAGAACAAAGAGTACATCCTCTTGAGGTCCTGAATTCGATGGCCATCCATTAACATCATGAACCCCTGGCAAGATCAAAGAATGATTATTCAAAGTGCCAAATAGATAGCATGATTTATAGAGGGAAATGAGTAGCTACAAGGCATGCATACCTTATCCAGAATTGCAGATATATGGCGTTCTAGAAGTTGCTTTTCTGCATTTGCTATTAGTGGCTTTCTAGTACTGGCATCAAGGTAGAGCAAGCATCTTTCATGTTCTTCATTCAATCTTATCTGCAAGAACGTGCAACAAAAAAATATTCCAAAAAAATATACATATAGATATATTCAGAACAGAACACTGGTAACAGTGTAGAACAAACTCTTGCAATATTAAAGGAGGAAAGAAATGCACCTCCACATGCTTCAAGTAATCAGGAACATCTGATTGTTGCATGTATTTCATTCCTTCAGCAGCATAAAACTCAGATGTGCACTCAAGGAATGGTCTTTCAAAGCTTTCAGCATAAATTCCTAAAGCAGTAAACATCTTCAAAAGGTGGTTAAGAAGAGTTCTATCAACTGCTTCACCTAATCTGCAAATACAAATCGTAATAACCATCATATCTGTAGTTCGTAATAAGTTTTGGAAATTACTTTATGTTCAACCACTTCTATAAGCAAATTGCTTTAAAATAACACCCAGCATCGCATAAGCCAACATCAATATTCCATCTTTGCTCATGTGGGGAATGGGATAGTCAGGGATACAGCCCATTCGGGTATGAGGTTCTAATACCATGTAAAATACATGGCCTATACATACATTAACTTACAAAGTAAATAAGAGTTGGAACCATCTTATGCAAACCCAATTGACTTATGCTAAGTTCACCATTCATTCCACACATTTTTTATTATTATTCAATGTGGAATTTGCTTTGCAAAGCACCCGTCAATCACAATCAAGCTAAGGTCAATTGAGCAGACATTTAAAGGTTGGTTAACACTGGGGCTCACGTAATAGCATTATAGCAATTTAAAACCTGAAACTTTAGTATTTTTGATGAATTTTTAATTATATCCTAACTTTAGGATGTTGGCATAAATTACAGCACAACCATTTCTATTACACTTGGTTCTGGCATATGCAAGTCTTATTGGAATTTGTAACACTTCGCTTCATCTTATTTCCGTCATTTCTACAATTGCTGAAGTCTAATTACAAATCACAAAATCAACAAGTGAAATAGTTAAGCAAATGAGTATAAGCACCTAAAACAAGTAACCTATGATCATAGATATTGAGATAGCTTAATTCATAAACTTTAACAAGTAATTCATAAAGCACGTAAAACAGAAATGCAAGCATACTCATCAGATTTAGAACCTAAAAAAGAAGCAAAGAACTAAATGTTGAAAAAAAAAATTCTTAATTAATTTTCAAACTTTATACCTACCTTTCCTTCTCAATCATTCGCAAAAGACCTGTAACAGTTTTGTGTTCAACTTCAGGAGACAAGGCAAGATGTTTCCGGAAAAGCTGCAAACCCATGTCCCATAATGATCGCACATTTGGAGTTTGTTTCACATAAGTTCTATCTAGATACAAAGCTATACTCCGGATCATTAACAATTGGTCGCACAGATCCTGCCAGCATCTCTCAACAAGTGATAAGAAAACAACCAAATCTGGACTTTGGCCAACTAAAGATTGTAATGCTGCATTTATGTGGGCTTCACATTCCTTTTCAATTCGCTGATAAAGATTGCCACCCATCTTGTGCAAGCAAAGATCATGGACAGCCTAATGGACAATTTTCACATGAGAAACTGCTCAATTATTCACAATATGAAGTAATGTGCATGAGGATATACCTGATAAAGTTTCTCCAAATCACATGAAGTTGGTTGTTTCAAGAATATTGCTTTAATAGCTGACTGCAGTTTTTCCCACGTATCCTCCTCAAAATTTGATGGTGGCGTTGGTTTAGCTTCATAGATGATAATTTTGAAAAATGTTAAGAGAACAAACACATCCAGCACATACTGAGTTCAAATCATAAGTTCAAAATACAAATGATGATATACATAATGAGCTTTGTGCATATACTCAAAAATTAATGTAAAATTCTCTAGAGTAATGTGGTAGGTGCCACAGAAATACATAGCACATCTCAATTATTACTCTCTAACTAACTAAACTATCATTTTTTATTTTGGGACTATAATCATTTTAGCAAATACGATATCACATTGAATTTACTGTAATCTTAAATTATTCAACATTTTGGTTCGTACACTGAACTAAGCAACCGAAGGGTGGACACCCAAATACTATAGAAAACAACAAGTCATCAACCAATGGGAGGATCAAACTGTAACAGCCGATGTTTCCACTCTAAAGATTATCCCTTCAGGAGAGAACACAACAACACAGATGAGGGAGCTCAACCTGAAGCACCAAGAATATATTAATCCAGAAGTAAGGCACTTAGCTCCAGAGCATAATTCATCCAAAACAAGAAACTATACAGTACTCCAGTGGTTACGAAAGCAAAATGGAGCTCCACTGTATTAAAAATTCCTTACTAGCAGACCAGCAAATTATACAGAACGTCATAATAAGCAATGAATTATAGAATCTCCAAAAACACTAGAGCTTTATCTTTTGTCACTACTCCAGCTGAGATTAAAAAGAATGTGATAAAGTTTACCCAGATCCATGGATGATATCAAGTAAGTCTTTTCTGTAAAATTTGACCTAAAATTATACACTCAATCAACAGCTCAATACACTTCCAAAATAAAATGGAGTTACAAACTCAATTAGAACCCAGATCCCACAAATCCAAATTCTATCCTCCACAAAGAAATTGAAGCAAAAACCCACATTAATCCAATCCACTGCAAAGTGTAAAGCAATTTCAATCCAAGATTCAATGAATCAAGGAACAAAACGAATACATCATCAATTGAGCAGCAAATGAAAATTCAAATAATCTAGTACCTTTTACAAGCTTGATGACGAGCTTCTTGGTGGGCTGAGGGGGAGTGGCCTTTTTGCGAGACAAATTAGCAGCGGCAGGAGGAGACCGGTCATCGAGCTTGGGATCGTCATCAAGCGTCATGGAAGAGGGGTCAAAAACGACGTCGTTCTCGGGCCCAGTGGCGGAGCTGAAGTGGTGAAGGCCGTTCTTATTATTAGAGTTGGGGTCGAGAGGGGAGCAAGCAGAGACAGCCTGAGACTTGGCCTTCTTCATAGGAGGAAAAGTAGCGGTGCCGGTGGCGGAGGAGCTAGAGGAGGAGGTGGTGCTGGCGGAGGCAGAGCGTTTGGTGGGAAGAGACATTAACAAAAAAAGTGATCTCTTAAGAGGGCATTGTATTGTATAAGTTAAAAAGAGAGAAGAAATGAAGATTTGAGAAGAAATAGAATTAGATTACAGACTTTTTTTTTTTTTTTAACTTTCATTTTATTAGTATTATATTTTATTTAAACTTACTCCGTCGTAATTTTTAATTTTTTGTTTAATAATTAATGTATCATTCTTACATTATAATAAATTTGATGGTAATTTTTTTTTTATATTCTTGAAATATTAATAAATTATAAATTTTAAAATTATATTTATATGAATAAAATATTAATCATTCAATAAATAAATTTTATATTTTTAATATAATAAATTATCCTTTTTAATACTTATGAAAGTGAAAGTTGAGACAATTATTCTAAAATAACTAGAGTCCGGAATATGTTATCTAATCTCAAAATCTACTTAACAAAGTTTTTTATTTATAAACAAACTTCACAATTTTTATATATCAATTTTGTTAAATTTAATTCAATTATTTATTTATTTATTTTATAATTTATTATTAATATTTTTTGGGAAAAAAAATTTCTTCAACAATATTTTTTGTTTTTTAAAAAATATTTATATTTTTTATGGATAAATTAAGTTTTTAGTTAAAATAATGGAGATGCATGTTTGCATTTATATGTTTCATTTGATTTGCTACTTTAGCTTTTCTTATTATTCTGAATCAGAATATCGGATTTTTAATATTTGCAATTGCAAAACATGCTTGAGTTTTGAGTTTTTTAACCTTAAAAAAACACTTTTTTTTTTCCCCAATGTCTCCCACTTGTTAGTTTGCTCTTCTTTTGCTTGGATCTTTGAGCTTATGCTTATCTGATTGGTGTGGAGTGGTCAGGCTCAGTTTCAGTTGTGGGCTTCTGTCTTTATATCGGACTTCTAGCTATCGTGGGCCTCTTATTATTATTGGCTAGAGTTTAGGAGTCCAATGGAGCCCATACACTATTTATGTATTTATATAAACTAAAACTAATTGTAAATTACAAGAAAAACTAATGGTAAACTCATTATAAACACTCCATAAAAAGTGATTATAAACGTTATTTTAGTTTCGTAGTGTGTTTATTATTTCTTATGGTTTATTTATTTAGTAAGTATATACGGTAGTATGATCATGGATTTTCTGCTTTATCAGTTGATTGTGAGGTGGAAGAATGATGGCTTGTCACTACGTTTAAAAATCACTCTTTCAAACAGATTTTACTAATTTTATAAACAAAATAGACAATTAAATAAACTTTATCTTTTAAAATGGTAGCTACTCTAGCATTAATAATGTTTGTTCTGACATCCCCAATGTTTATTAAACTTACTATAAACTAAATGTAAACATAAGTTGACCATAAATTACTAAGGCTGAACAAATACTTTTGTCCGTTACCTTGGTATAAAGTATACGAGAGTAACTTTATAAAATGTCATAAATTAATCATAAGGTAAATAGGTTATAAACTTATAACATGTCATAAATTATTCATATAGTAAGTTTACAGATTAATTTATATTTTTGAAGATCACGGATTAATTTATATTAACATGTCATAAATTGTTTATAAAGTAAACCGGCTACAAACTTATTATAAACATTAGATGTATAAGATTTTGTTTATCTTTTAGTTTATGATTGGTTAGTTGTTAGTTTATTTCTGATTGGTACTTCATTTTCAATTTCGTGCCATTTGGTAAATGATTGGTTTATATAATTGAGTTTGCAACTATTGAGATTGACAATAAATTTAAATTTGAGGATCGATTTATCAATGTGTCATATATGGAGTTTAAATGGGTATATATATCCCACTTTTGAGGGGAAGGGAAGGGGGAGAGGGGCATATAGATATTTGATCTTGAGTGCTTTGGCACTACGTGATAGAGCGTTAACTGTTTGGGCCAACCTCATCTCCAAAAATAAACTTAATATACATCAGTAATAAATATTTTTCAAATGTAATATTTAAACTAATCATAAATAAATTATAAACGATACCAATTGAATGGTACTGAAATGCATTCCTTTGTTTTCACTTGGATAATATTTATAAAGTAACTAATTTGAAGAAAAAAAAAGATTGTTACATGGTTAATGCAACCACACAAATGCTAATTTGAGATACGATTTTGAGAAGAAAAATTGATTGTTATAGAAAGCATGGTTTATATTTAAGGTTAGTAATAACTTTATCCTTCTGTTTTGACATATTAGGCAAATTAGTCTATTCATTTTCAATATTATTTTTTTTAACACATATGTTTTGTTACTGTTAGACATTTTAGTTCTTCCGCTCCTTAAAATTGTTATATCCGTGTGAATTTCTGAAAATGTCTCATTTAAAGGACCAAACTAAATTTTGCGACTCATCTTCAATTTCTAGCCAAAAAGACCAAAATGAAAATTTTCACTCTCAAAACTCATCTTCCTTTTATGGCGACAAACTAAGTAAATAAGAATATAAAATTGAAGCCACCAACGTAATTATCCATAATATATCCTTATTTTCAAAGTTTAATCACCACATAGCCCTTAATAAACATACAAACAACAACCGAAAAAGAACAACAACATACTACATGAGGAAATGAAAAATCAAGAACCAGCCACAAGGAAAACCTTCCCAAGGATGGAGAAATAACAACATAAAATATTGGCCCCTTGCTCAACGAGGAGACTGTCAGGTCGAAGAGAGTGGACTTGACATCTAAGGTAAGATGGTGCAAAATCCCACTAGCATGACTTGAAGTTTATTGAAATATATGTACCTTTACAAAATGAAAGGGATAATTATAATTTAATTAGTGTATTGGATAATTTAGTCCCGCAGTTTTCAATATTATTTTTTCAGTCACTCTGTTTTGTTACTATTAAACTTTTTAGTCATTTCATTCCTTAAAATTGTTAAATACAAGTCAAATTACGTTAAATCCCATTATCATTATTATTATTATTCATAAGAGAAGACGAGTTCATTAACACCGATTTTGTTGCCATTTGTTAGTTAGAATCAAAACTGGTAATGGGTCAAAAAATGGAATGTATAACTCAAAAAATTCAACTATGTTTTTCATCATTTTCAAGTGACCTTCATGTCAAATCTGAGGTTGAATTCTGACTCCTTGTGTTGTGAACTTTAAATTGATATGCTCACATATCATGTTTATTGTCGGAATCAAAAGTTAGATTTTGTGGCTGAAAAAGTTCACTTTAGTTATTTTGGGAGGTTGAAGATGAATGAAAATGTTCATTTTTGTCCTTGAAGATGTCTTTTCATTCAAAACGCGTGGAATGAATTTTTGCCATGTAATTAAGTTATTTCTCTATTTTACTGGTCATTCACACGCTTATGTACGAATTTAATCATTTTAAGGGGTGGAAGGTTTAAAAAGTTTAATGGTAACAAAAACAAAGGGACTAAAAAAATAATGTTGAAAATCAAAGAACTAAATTGCTTAATACACCAAAACAATAGGGACTAAATTATAATTATTCAAAAATGAAATGATTTTAGCTTGGTTGACACGGAACATATTAATATTCAAAAGGGCATGGCTAATTGTACAATTAATACTAATACAATTCAAATCACTCATGGTAAATTGAATTGTCAAAAATCAATTGACTATTTTCAAATATTTTTAAAATGTGATTATACTATTAAATTTCAAAATTGACTAATACACTTAAACTAGGCATCCACCCGCCATGTGCAGATTCAATTTTATTAATATTAAATCATTTTATTAATACATATTTGTTTAATATATATTCTAAAAACGCTTCTTTCTCTCTTTCCTCTCTTCTCCCTGGACTTTCTTTTTACAAGCCTTCATTTTCAATCTTCAAGGGCTGCTGCTGATTGTTTTCCACCGGTAGTAGCCCCATCCTTTTTTCCTTTTTTCCTTTTTTCGTCTCTAGTTTTATTTCTTTATCAATAATAATGATATTTTTCCTATTTTTGGTTGTTAGTTGGAATTTATCTCTCCTTCGTCAAAATTAGAGATCTAATTTTGATTTATATATATATATATATATATATATATATATATATGTATGTATGTATGTAGTTTGGGGGTATAAATCTGATGGGTGTCTTCAAGAAGAATATCATTTCTTCATAATGCAGTGGACTCAACAAATTATAAGAAGTACATCTTTGCAAGAATCAAGTTTCTGGTTCAACTATGGAAAAGATGCAGAGCTCTAAAAATATTAAATTTATTTTATTTGATATTTGTATAGGTCTAAGAGCTATATATTCTTAATCTCGTATGAATTTGGTGATTTGAAGCTTGATTTTTTCAAATTACTTACGTATTCCGTTAAATGAAAATGAAAAATATCTCTCTGTCATTTAACGGAAAATCTCTCTCTCTCTCTCTCTCTCTCTATATATATATATATATATATATATAGATGTCAACTAATGTCACAAGTCAAGTCTAAACACATTACATGTATTTGTTTCATTTCATCTAGAAGAAGAAGCACCTCCAACCGAAGGAATCACCTTTTCAAACTTCTTCGATTAAAATATAAACTAA
>CATIWJ010122463.1:0-10830 GCA_949640765.1 Croton laevigatus | reverse complement strand
TTATATCCAAAAAAGTTAAAATGGGTCTATTTATGTACTTTTTTCTTATTGTTTTAAGAGCAAATTAAGTGAATACTATAATTATATGTTTCCTTTTAGAAAATTGCAAAAAAGTAAAATGGCACCACATACAACACAAAGTAAATAAAATTTGCGAAACAGCCCTACAAACACATGCGCTCCAACTGTTTTTTTAACCAAAAAATCTGAAATATATAATGGTACTCTCAGAGAGATGGTTTGGCGACTCAAATACCAAAACGTTTTGATCGTCGTTTTGTCTCATAATTTGTGATCAATCAAGTAATCAATAGCAAGGGCACACTCAAACTCATCTCCTTAAACCTTAAAGTTTATTTTATTTGGTGGCTGTTTTGGGTTGCCATTAATTTTTCCTATGGAGTTGCACACGTTAAACTATGTGAAACTAATTGCGCATGTTATGTAGACATTTCTACCATTCGCCATGTTTTGTTTTGAATTTCTCAATCACCGAAATTCCCTTTATAGCGACAAATAAAAAAAGTACATGTTCATATACTTGTATTTAAAAAAAAATAAACACGTAACATTCACTTACATTTTTATAAAAATTGTGAGAATTACTTTCAAAGTCATTGAGTTACATATTTATATATAATTGGGGTCTCTATATTTTGGAAAATATACAATCAGATTCTCACCATTTTGTATATATATACATATAGGTCATTCCATCCAGTTATTCTAATTTTGCCCGTAAATCAGCTATCAAGAGACAAAAATATCCCCATTTAAAATGGGCTTTGCTCTTATAGCTCTTGGTCACTCTATTTGTTGCTAATATATGATTGGATCCATTAATTTTTGTAAATAGATTATTAGATCCCTAAGTTTTTGTTCATTATGAAAAAAAAAAAAGAAAAACTTTGGGGAGTTTGAATATCATTGTATTCATCTACCTCTACAAATCAACGACCCAACTGATAATCATTTTGCCATAAAACTTTATCTAGTTGTATATTGTTAATTCTTTGTTGCCACCGCATCATCATTTGGCCTCTTGCTTGCAATCGAATTACTGTACTCTTTTTTTTAATATTGTCTATTATTGATGATGAACGAGTGTTATTATTTTTGGATTACGGTGGAGCACTGATCTGGTATTGTGCCGATGGACTATTAGTGATATTGGCAGGGGATGTGTCAATAGAGTATTGGTGGGTGAGATTATGATTTCTTCGAGTAATGTTTGATTTTGGATTTTTGAGTTTGTATTTTTATTTTAACTTGAACGAAACACCCAATATAATATAATAAAAATTCAAGTTTCAAATAATATATTTACCAAAACCAATGGACCAATCGTATATTAGTAAAAAATGGAGGACTTGAAAATAATTTAAAATTTCTCTATTTTTGTATAATTTAAAATTTTTGTTGATTTTTAAATTTCAACTAACCAAAATAAAAAGAAATAAAAAAATTTGGACAGTTAAATGTACAACATGCAAAAAAAAATAAAAATTATAAGAAGTAATTTATGATCACGAGTAAATCAAATTTTCTTAAGAAATAGTAAGGTTTTTATTTTTGGAGTTGATGAACTAGCCTAGTGGTTAGTGTTATGTTGTGACCTGTTGATCATGAATTTAAATCTGCATCTGAATGTGTGTTGATAGGGGAGCGTTACCCCTATTGTGTGGCTATAAATTAAATCCATATGTTAAATTGAAAAAAAAAAACAAAAGTAAGAGGGTCTCATTGTATATTTAATAAAATTCAGAGACTTAGGCATATGGACTACATTCTCCTAAAAATAATACTACAACAAGTAATTATGTCAAAAAAAGGAAAAAAATACTACAAGTAATTTATTACAGATGTTACATCTGGATAAGGGTTAAATCTTCAGAGCTCACACTATTGGTTCGTGCAGATCCTCTGTAAAACATGGCCCCAAGCTCTTTAATGGAGAAAGAAAGTGGGTCAAACGAAAACTCAGTAGTTCTACCAATTTGAGGAAAAAAAAGGGAAAAAGATTCTTCTACTACAATTTAAATGGCTGAGTAAGCTTCTTTGAAGAATAAATTGCAAATACCTGATTTGATTTTTTCAAATTTGTACAGTAATGTTTCTTCTGTCAACTAACATGTTAATTTCAAACAACCGCCTCCTTAACTATCCAACTGTACCAACCTCATCCATCTGCTTCATCCAATCAAACTAGTGATTCTAATTGTTCGTCCACGTCATTGATTGACAATATACCTATACATTTACGTGAAAAATTCATGGGTATACCACGTCATTCATGCATCAATCTAATTGCATGATGACACATCAGCAGGTGACGAGTTATATCTTTTTATTTTTTTTTTAATTTTTTTTCCTGATAGTTATCCTAACTAACCACCTGCTGATGTGTCATCATGCAATTGGGTTGGTGCATGGATGACGTGGTAGACCATATCTATCTAAGAATTTCTCCATTTACGTATACATGGGAAATTTTTATTAAGTCAAAAAGAAAAAATAAATGTGTTTTTTTTTTGCTATAAAAAGATAATAATCATTATAAATAAATTAATTCTTCACAAATACGGTCACATGATTTCTCATATATAACGTACATTAACAACTACCTTAATTTATCTAGATTTTGGAGTGTATCACTACAATGTACTAGGAATTCATTCACCCTTTAAGGGGTGAGCGTAAAAAATCAAGAACCGAAAATTGAATTGAAACCGACTAATCTAATGGTTCGATTCGATTGGCTGTTCTGGAATTATAAAAACTAATTGGTTCGATTCAGTATCTGGTTCTAAATATCTGAAAACGAACCGAACCAAAAGTCGAACCCATCATATAAAAGGCTTAAAACCCTAAAATCTTTTCTAATTCTTCATTTTGTTTTCTATCGCTGTGCCTCTCTCATCTCCAAACCAACTCTTTCCCTTCTCCTTCCTCACTCTAAGCCTTTCTCATCTTCAAAATTATTTCGGCTATTTGGGAAAAACGAAATCGAAAACTAGAAAATTTGAGGAAGATGACTGATGCTGCCTTCTCCACCGCAAACTACATCCAACCGTAGTCTTCCAGTACCATAATCATCGACGTTGGATGGCTGGAAGCAGCTGAAAAGTCGATGAAAGTTTACTGGAAACCTAAACCAAACAGATTGGAAAATTGCAAAATTACTTCAATTTTTGTTGAAATCCAGAGTTTCTAGTGAATTTCTGAAGATTTGTTGTGTTTTCGTCGCATATTTGATTGAGTTGCCGCTCAATTTCGTGCAGGCAGAGATTTTCAGAAAAGTTTTCATAGAGTTTTTTATTTCAATGAACAAAATCCGTCAGGTTTCACCGCCTTCTCCCACGTATCCCCTAACCAAACCTCTACATCAAAGCCCTTCCAACCACCACTGCCATCTCTTTTCTATTTTTGAGATGACCATCATCATCTCTTGTATTTATGTAGAGTTCTATAATTTTTATTCAAGATAGTTTTTCTTTTTCATGTAATTTTTTTTACTCTTTCTATTTTTATTTTCATTTCTAAATTCCTAGCCTTCATTTTCATCTTTCCTTGGACTTCAACATGTCCTCTGCCTTGGATCATCATCGTCGTCCTTATGTTGAAGACAAGGCTCTCTTTAGAAGTTCTTAATGAAAAGGTTCCGATCAATTTGCCGGCGCAAGATCTCACGAAGAAGCTGATGATAAAATGGTTCTTTCTTTTAGTTGCTTATTTTTATTTCGAAATTTGCCTATGGATTATGATTGGTTAATGGGATTATTAATTTACCAATGTAATAATTTCCTATTTTTATTTTATCATTTTTTTTATTTTCTTTGTAAATTAATTTCTAGATTTATTGGAATTGTAATAGAATTAACGATAGTGTTGCTTTTTTTTTTAATGAGAACGATGATTGTTGCTGGAATTTGTAAGGTTATATCTTTTCGGTGGTTTCATTGGAGGTAGAAATTCAATTTATAATTGAATCGAACCAAAACCGAACTGAAAAATCAGTTCGATTGATATTCAGTTTTTCCCTTAGTGGTTCGGTTTTCAGTTTCATTTTTTGAGCATCGTTTGTTTGATTTGGCATTTTTTGTTCGGTGAACTGAACTGAAAATGCTCACCTCTAAAAGTTATTATAGTTTCATTTTTTAACATAATGAAAGATCTTACCTAAACTTGATTTATGGAAGCATTCATGAACTAGACGAATAACTATATTTTCAAGGTTAGAAAAAAAAAAAAGAATAACTATACTTTCAATTAAAAAATAAGAGGGTAAGCAGACAGGAAAGGGTTACCGCATCATGGATGGATGCGGCTAAAGAAATTAGTAGGGGAGTCGCTTAAGGTTAGGGAGTTAGAACATTAGTACATTGACAGGAAAGTCCATAGAGCTTGTTGATACTCGAAAAAAAGGAATGTAGATATATATAGCTTGTTTGCAGGAAACTAAGTGGAAGGATAATAAAGCTAAAGAAATTGGAAGATGCCAAACCTTTTTAATGCTATATTGAAAGGACGCAAGATGCCACATGCATGGAGAAAGAGTACTCTGAGATCAATATATAAGAATAAAGGAAGCATCCAAAGCTATAGAAATTATCGGAGTATCAAACTCATGAGTTATACAAAGAAGCTGTGGGAAAAAGCATAAAACACAGACTAAGGAAGATTATAGGAGTGTTGGAGAAGCAATTTGATTTGATGTTAAAGAGATCTACTATAGAAGCCATTTCTCTTCTAAGAAGACTAACGGAATTGTACCAAGAGAAGAAGAAATATCTCCATATGGTGTTTGTTGACTTAGAAAAAGCCTATGATAGAGTACAAAAAAAAGTACTATGGTGGATTTTAGAGAGCAAAGATGTCCATGTCAAGTATATTGACATAATCAGGAACATGTATGAGGATGCATCCACTAGTGTGAAAACATCGGGTGGGAACATAGAGGCTTTCCCCCCATTGCTGTTGGATTGCATCAAGGTTTGGCCATAAGCCCATATTTGTTTTCCCTGATTATGGATGAATTAACCAGGAGCTTACAAGATGATATTCTATGGTATATGTTATTTGCATATGACATTGTGCTTATTGATAAAACCAGTGCTAGAGTTAATTGTAAGTTGGAAGTATGAAGGAAAACTCTTGAGGATAAATGTTTTAAGTTAAGTAGGAGTAAAGCGGAATATATGCACTGTGAGTTCAGTTTAAAGAAGAAGCAAGAACAAGAGAATGTAGACTTCGATGGTATGGGCATATTTTACGGAAGCTAAATTAAAGCATGTCATTTATTGATAAAATTACTGTTACAAGAACTAGGAGATAATTTCAAAAGTAACCAATTAAGTTATTACCTAGTTTTTTTTTTTTTTTTAACATAGATCACTCGAACACCCATATATACACACACCCATATCTATAGAAAGGTGGTGGTAAAGCTTGAACCTAGACCTCAAGACCATAGGCAAGCATTTTGATCATCTTAAATCACCCTGCCTTGAGTACCACTCAAACCCAGGATCTTCAAGTAAAGAGCCAAAATACTAATCATTTAGACATAATATCTTTTACAAAAATGGTAAAATATGAAGGTCTAGCACTGATTTAGGGTTGATCAGAGAACTGTCTCTATTATGTATATATGGACTTTTAGTGATCTACTATATATTAAAAAAAAAAGAAAAGGACAATCTATAGAGTAAAATTGGGGCCACCTCGTTGGCATGCCTATCTCACGAGATATTAATTGGAGAACTGGAGGCTAAGAAAATAGAGGGGAAGTGGAGGGAGACAAAAGGCTTTGCTTAAACCACGTAACCGTGGAAAAAAGAACAGCCTGTAATGTATCCATTTGAGGTACAAAAGAGACCAACACTTTCTCTTTTATTCCTCTCGTCTAATTCAACCATTATTGTCCTTACAAATACACTCCTTCCTCCTCTTCCTATTACACAAACTACAATTTATTTATTTATTTTTTAATATTTTAATATCTTCCTCATATTTTGTGGTTCTTATGAGATACCGTAAATGCCCTTTCCATCTCACTATTTATTATTTTCAGAATCACATTTTAATATTTAATATTATGGATTCAATTTGAAGGAAAAATATTATTGACCGTTTTTTAAGGGAAAAACATTGTATTTAAAAAGTTGCAAGTTGGGTTCATTTCTTTTTTTAAAGGGAACAAGTTGAGGTCATGTCAATTGTTCAATTAATCTTTTCTTATAATAGGGAAAAGTGTGCTACTTGCGAGAATATATATATATATATATTACTCCCGTTTTCATTAATTCTTTATATTTTATTTTTTTGGGTTGTTTATTTTTTTATTTATAATAAATTTTGTAATTGTTTATTATTAAATATTTATTGATGAAAAAGTAAATTTTATAAAGGGGTAAGTATTATTTATTATTATTTCTATATTGGTATTGGTGAAAAGTGTGATTTATTAGTATGCAGTGAAAAGTGAGCGTAAAAAATTGAGAAAAATAGAGGTAGTATATATATATATATGAGGTGTCTAATTATATATACTTAAATTTGAGATCAATTTCAGTAAATCACAGTTTGCACAATTTGATTTTATATCATAAATTTCATATAAAACAATTAGAACCGTTAAATTTATAGTCATGTGTCAAATTTATAATACAGAGTTAAATTCTGCAAATTGCAAACCCATCATTACCCCGTTTTTAGAATTCTATTTCATCTTTTCAACTTTTGTTTGAGTGGATAGTTTTTATGAAATTAAAGGTTTTATATATTAAAAATTACATAGTTTTTATTTTTCTAATTTAATTATTTTTATGAATATGTAAAATTTTCCAATTTTTTAGGTTTATTAGGAAATTTACATTTAAGAAGAAGTAGAAATGAATTTACGCTTAAAGAAAAATAGAAATAATGAAATTATCATAATATTTTTAATGAAATTTGAAATCAGTACATTAATCATAAAATACAAAATTAAGTTGATTCTTTGATGAATTCTACTATAAAAATATTAAAGAAAATTCATTAATTTGTCTAAAAAAATTATTTCTCTCTTTTTCTCTATATGGAGTAATTTCATTATCTAAAATTTGGTTTTTTCATTTGTTGTTGTATTGTCTTTTTTTTTTTTTGGTACTCATACAAAATAATAATTGCATTTATTTTTTGTTTTAGTTTTTTTATTTTCTGAAAAATAAATTGATGAGTAGACACGTCCAATTCATTAAATGAATAATAAAAAATAAGCTTTATATAATACATGAGATATTATTATTATGATTATGAAGTATTGGCATGGCATTGTTGTAAATTTGCTGGAATACAAAGCACCATTATTATATTGAAAATGAAAATAAAATCTACTAATAAAGAGTCTTGAGGATAAGAGAAGAAAAGAAAAGAAACAGATAAAAGAGAATGGAAGGGTTAACTGCCTCGTTTATACAAAGCAACTATATAGAAAGTTTACAAGATTCAGGGAGGCTTTCATTGGTCCAATGGGCAATGAAAAACTTCTCTGAACAATTCCATCATCCTATAACTACACTTCAAAACTTAAATCAATCAACGGGCAAGACTGTAAATCACCAAGAACCAGGAGGAGGAGAAGAAGAAGAAGATGCAGCAAGATGCGAGTGGGATTTCAATCTTGAGACGGTGGTTTCATCGACCAACAACACTGCTGCATCCCAAACTCTTGGCGTTATCGAATTTGACCAGTCTGAAAATATTCTTGCCACTGGTGGAATTGCAAGAACGATAAGAATTTACAGTATCAAATCTTTGTTTCCCCATGAAGGTGGTAACGAGCAGAGTATACATTATCTAGACCATGATAATGCATGTGAGTTCTATATATGTACTCCCGCTAAGCTCAGCAGCCTCCGATGGAAACCAGGGTTTGATAGCCGGATTATAGGGTCTGGCGACTACGACGGAGTTGTGACAGAGTACGACCTCGAAAGAAGATTACCCGTATTCGAACGAGACGAGCATGGTGGTCGTCGGGTATGGAGCGTGGACTATTCGAATTGGAACCCGACGGTAGGTGCATCCGGATCCGACGATGGAACCATGCAAATGTGGGACCCAAGATGTGAGGATAAAAATGTGGCTACTATTCAACCTAGCGTGACACGTAGGCCTGTGTGTTCTGTGGAGTTCAATCCATTAGGTGGATCAATGGTAGCCATTGGATGTGCTGACCAAAAAGCCTACGGCTATGATGTTCGAATGATGACCCATCCCGTGACTGTGCTAAATGGGCATCAAAAGACAGTGACGTACGTCAAATTTGTGGATGCTCTTACGTTAGTTTCTGCAAGTATCGATGGTTGCTTAAAGCTTTGGAATTTAAATGATTCTCAAATCATTCGGACCTACAAAGGCCACGTGAATACCCGAAATTTCGTCGGGTTATCAGTGTGGAGGAATGGAGGATTACTGGGATGCGGGTCAGAAAATAATAGAGTATTTGTTTATGACAAGAGATGGGGCGAGCCTATATGGGTGCATGGGTTCGACCCAGATCCAGCGGGTGCAGGAGGTGTGGGTGGTGGTGACCATAATCATCATGGGTTTGTGAGTAGTGTTTGCTGGAGACAAGTGGGTGAAGAAAAATGTACACTGATTACTGGAGGATCCGATGGAGTCATTCGGGTTTTTGAAGGCAAAAGGAAAGAATATAATAATACAACTTCTACTAGTTGATACAAAACTTTATAATACTTGTTCTTCATTTGCAGAACAGACTAACTAAAGCAGAATCTGGAGAGGAGTTACGTGATTATTAACATTAAAATGCGGATATAAACGTAAGGATTTCTGTATCCATATAATTTTTTCTCAGTTGAATTGAAATTTTCTTTTTAATGTCTTTACTTGTATTCTTCTTTTAATTTGTGTGGGTCTTTAATTAGCCCTTTTTTTTTTTATTATATCATTTAACGAAGAAAATTTGGGTTTGATGTTTCAGTGTCGAAATTGTGGTTGTGCATGATTTTACAAGTCACCAAATGTTTGTTATGACAGACTAGATTATTGTTTCAAATGGAATTGGAGGTAGTACCATTACTTTACTAATCTCTTCCAAAAATAGATAATCAACATGTTAACCCTATTTGTTAATCGCATAATGTAGTACTTGATTGGCCATGACCAGTGACGAGACAGTGAAATGCAGATAAGCAGTGTCTTGCCTAGGGAAAGAGGGTATTTTTTTTTTCCCAAGGGAAAGAGGGTATTGACATGTTTGTAATTTGAAGGAAAACATCATAAAAATTTTACCATAGTCTATATACAAAAAGAGTAATGTTTTTGGGTACAGCCCACAATTTCTTTTTTTTTCCCCGAAATTAAGTGTTTAATTGTCTCTACTTAACTCCGAAATTAATTACAGGGTACTGCTGTTTATAGAATTTGACACAATATTATAAATTTCACATAAAATAATTAGAATCATTGAATTTATAGTTATGTGATATTTATAATACAAACTCAAAATCAAATTTTATAAATTATGACCCACTAAAATTGATCTCCTAACTGAATATAGGCAATTCAACAATTGATTTAAAAAAAATAAACAAAAATTAGGGGCTCACGTATAATCATTACTCATACAAAATTTATTGATTAGATATATAAACCACTCCTTTGTATCTAGGGGGCATTTGTTACAAGATTAAATACTACTCTTGTAAAATTTATAGAAGTAATGGTTGATATAGTTACAAAAATTTATTTATATACTTATTATTTGAAATAGAGAAAGAATAAATTGTTACTCTCTCCATTCTATATTTTACCCCTTTAATTTTTGCACGCAATTTAAAAAACTTAATAATTATTTTATCATATCATATATTAAAGAGAATCAACAATCTGATGCTGTACAAATTCCTTTACCAGCTGTATTTATATAATAGAGGCGAAGCAAAGACTAAAAATAGAAATGCTTAGTTGGAGCCTATTTTATATCCCAAAGATATGACAACATGTTTTATAATATTATTCATGATTTTGCTATTCTTGGTAGTAGTTGTTGTAGAGGTATATAAGGAAGGAGACGTTGCTTTGATAGAGGGAAACATTGTTTTGATGGGGAGCTGTTGTTCATTTGGAACTGTTATAGAAAGTGCAAGGTGTGAGGGAGCCGTTGGTGGTGTTGCAATTGATATGAAAGTGCAGGAATTTATACAGTATCATATTGTTGATTCTCTTAATATATCATATAAAAGTAGCAATATTTCTCTAAATTAATACTTTAGTTGTTAGTGCTGACTCAGTATATTTATGTTTTAGTTTATTCAATAATGTCCCTATATTGTAGGATAGACTTTTTCAATTCTGTTTCTATTTGTTGCGCAACTAATTCCATTTTTATGGGGATATTTTTGAACGTTGCTTTTAGAATGTTTTGTATGGCTATTTAAAAGGCCTAGTTTGCTCAATAAAATTATCAAAGTATTCTCAGCTAATACTTTAGAACAACAACTCTGGTATCAGAGCTTTCAAAGAAGCCTGGCCTGTGTGAGAGAGAGAAGAAACGAGTGCAAGCAATCAAAGAAAATGGCAGAAGGGAACATCTTTACACAACCAAGTATTCCAAAGTTTGATGGAGATTATGATCATTGGAGTATTATTATGGAGAATCTTCTGAGATCAAAGGAGTACTGGAGTGTTGTTCAAAATGGTTTTGTTGTACCAGAGTCTGAAGAGACATTATCTGCAGCTCAAAAGAAAGCTCTTGATGAAGCAAGATTAAAAGATCTCAAAGCCAAGAACTATTTGTTCAGCTCAATTGACAAAACAATT
>CATIWJ010122457.1:0-14212 GCA_949640765.1 Croton laevigatus | reverse complement strand
ATATGCCCCTGTCACAGATCTAATAGAGTAAGGACCCCACAAATCAACATGAACCAGATCAAAGGGATTTTGGGCTTGACTAAAACTCTTTGGATAGGGCAGCCTTTGTTGTTTGGCCATAGGACACACTGAACAAGTAATTTTATTGTGAAGCGTAGGAATTTGTGTAATATATTTCTGTCTAATTTTAGAAATGTGTCCAAGTCTGGCATGCCACAAGTAATTGACATGCTCAGTATGGTTATTACAAACAGAATTGAAACTAGTTTTGGTAATTTGAACAAAAGAGTTACAGTCAAGCACATATAGATTTCCAATTTCCTTTGCATAAGCCAGTATCCTATTAGTCTGAATATCCTGCAAAACACAACAGTTTGGTAATGTTTTAACTGAAATGTTGTTTTTCTTAGCTAGACAGCTAGTTGACAGCAGGTTACACTTGAAACTTGGCACATACAGCACATTGGTTAGAGTCATGGTTTTATGAAAGATAATTGTGCCTATATGTGTTATTTCCTTTGTGGTTCCATCAGGTAGATCTATAGGTTCAGGTTTAGGTAATTTGATTATTTTGTCAAAGTGTTTCATGCAATTGGTTATGTGATGTGTAGCTCCTGAGTCAACAATCTATGCACCTTTTCCATTATTTTGCATGTAAAAATAATAATCAGATAGTGACATACCTGTAAAAGCAGTTGCATGAACCAATGGTGTCTCATTTTTTATCTTCCTCTTGTATGCCTTTTCCTTTTAGTACTTTTTGCACTTCCAGCTGCACAAGCTTGCTTAAATTTGGATGTTGTTCCATCTGATTATGGCTTTCTTCCACTGTTTCTGCTGAATTCATGTTTGCTTTTGGTTTTCTTTTCTTATGGTCAAAAAACCAATCAAGATAACCAATGATTTTGAAGCATCCTTCCTTGGTATGACCACTGAGTTTGCAATTTTCACAGTACAGATCCTCTTTGTTCTTGTGCTGTCCTCTTCCTCCTTGTTTATGATAATTATTTTTCTTTTGTGAGTACATCGCCACTGCATTGTCTTGTAGGCTGGAACTCTGCATCTGAACTTCTCTCTATTTTTCAACACTAAGTATCATAGAATGTGCTTTGCCGATGCTAGGAAAAGGATCCATCAGTAGAATCTGATTCTTTGTGTGATCATATGTTTCATTCAGTCCCATTAAGAACTGCATTAATTTCATTTCGTTCTCTGAGTTCTGTATCAGCTCCAACGGTCCACAATTATATCTCTCAAGACTTCCACATGTGCATTTTGGTGATGACCTAATACATGCTAATTCATCCTATAATTTTTTGAGTTTGGTATAGTAAGCAATTACTGAACTATTACCTTGTGTAATTACAGATAAATCCTTATGGATCTGATAAATGAGAGGACCATTGCATTCTCCAAATTTGCTAGCTAGTTCCTCCCAAAGATCTTTGGAACTTGGTGCAAATAGGAAGGCTTCTGATATCTCCTGTGTCATGGAGTTAAGTATCCATATTGTTACTATACTGTCTACTCTTATCCACTTTTTATACATTGCTGGATTATTTACAGGTGGTGATTCTTCTCCATTGATGAAGCCAACCTTGTCTCTAGTAGTTAAGGTGATCATCATTAACCGACTCCATGAAAGGTAGTTTCTGCCATTTAAGGATATTGTGACCAAAGTTGTTGTTGACTGATCTGAATTGGATATGTGATAAGGATCATCTATCATTCCTGTCTGTCTTGTTTCATTTGCCATTGCTGTGATTCTAACTTGTTGATTTCACAGGTTCTTTGGATCTTCCAGCTCTGATACCATGAGCAGAAAATGAAAGAAAAGTTTGTGATGAAAGCTTCTCAGATCGATATAGCAGTCAAAATCTCATATAATATTGTATCTGTCTGTACATATATATACAAGTATCAATAACCATTTTTGTTGACTAATAATTTACAAATAGTCTTGATAGGCCTTGCTAGACTTGCTGGGCCTTGTTTTATTTGTTTTAGAATTCAGGTTATCATATTGAGAAACCCTACTCATCTTTTGTTTCTCATACTTTTTAGCCGCCGTCTCTTCTTCTTTCTCTCTATTTGTTCAGTTACATTTATATCCTTCTGCTCTTACACGATTGATTACTTATACAGATACATATTGGGCGAGTTATCCAGACACTTGTCGTTCGACTTTAGGATATTGTTGCTTTTTGGGTGATAATCTTATTTCATGGTCGTCGAAGCGATAACATACTCTGTCTAAGTTCAGTACAGAAGCAGAATACCGAGGAGTTGCTAATGTTGTCTTCGAGGCTTGTTGGCTCAGTAATCTCTTACTTGAGCTACATTGTCCTCTCCATCAGGCTACTCTTGTTTGTAGTGATAATATCAGTGTAGTTTACTTTTCTACAAATCCAATTCAGCATCAACACACCAAACATTTAAAGATGGATATTTATTTTGTTCGTGAAAAGGTAGCTTTGGGTCAAATACGGGTTCTACATGTTCCTTCCAGACGTCAATTTGCAAATATTTTCATAAAAGGCCTGTCTCGAGACTTATTCTTGGAGTTCAAATCCAGTCTTAGCATACAACCTCCTCCCGTTATGACTGTGGGGGTGTGATAGAGAATATTACTCAGATATTCTCCTCATAGGTGTAGGACATATTAAATGTAAATATTACTGCATGTTTCCTAACTAGGTTAGGATTGTTGAACATATTGTAACCTATATAAATACTGATCAATGGAATACACTCGAATCAAGGGAGTTTCACAACTTAACAATTCTGCTTCATCTAACGAACGGCTAACTATTTTTTTTCTAGGAGACAATGGATGAGCCAAGAAAGACACAATAGCCAATAAGAGATTTGCAAGTGGTTATGCAGGCAACTCAGTCTGCATCGCAATAAGCCACTAGATGAAAAGGGTTTATGCCATAAAAATAATAAGATTGATATGGTGGTATAAAAGTATTTCAAGAGTGAATCACAGCCTTGAGATGACCATTACAAGGTGACTGCATGAATTGAGAGAGTTGTTGAACTGTGAAGGTGATGTTAAGATGAGAAACCCTAGATAGAGGAGTCAACTAATTAATCTCTTGTACATTTTTGGATCTTCAAGTGGAGCTCTCATATCAGGTATAAGTTTCAAACCCAGAATAGTTGGTGTTAGGGTTTCTTGAAAGTTTTAATCTTTGTGTCTTGTTTAAGGTCAGAAAAAAACTTTTGTAAGCTTTGTGTCCCAGATTAGCGACGCTATAATCTGTCTCATTGATGGCGAGTTTTTTGATAGCGTATCTCTCTTATGGTTTTTCTCTTTTCACAAAATCTTTCTTCTACTCTAGTTTTTTTTTTCCCTTTTAAATATGTTTTAATCGAAATTTTTGTTTCTACCAACTTTTTCTGAAAAGAATCCTTGATTTTAAATCTTTTCTAAGTAAGTTTTTTGTAAGCTTATTATATTTCTCTTTGTCTATCATATGTTACATGTTGATAAAAAGGTTTTTCTATTTAGGAAAATCCATCTTTATGAGCTTTCGAGCTAAAGCTTAAGTTCAAATTAGCAAGCAGCCTACTAGGTTTTAAAAAAAATTGTATGATTTTTCTAATTTTTGTAAAATAGAATGTATGTTTTCTATCTCTGTAAAATAAAAAGGACGAGGTTTTTCTAAGCGTGGAAATCAGAAGGGAGTATAGGATAGGATAAAGTGTATTTTATGAGTCATGTACTATGGATCTCTTTAGCCCTTACAAGAGTTAGAATATTGGAAGACTGGGCTAGTTTGACTCTGACTTTAACTTTTGCTTCAATTGCTACTTGTTTGGTTCAATTGAGTCCGGTTTGAGCTAATTTTGGCTTTTAACTTAATTTTAAGTCTGATTTCAAGTCTTTCGGTCTTGAAAAAGTTTCCAATTCAAGGCATAATTCAATTGAACTCTAGATTGATGTGCAAGATTGAGAAACCATGGTACCAGTCTGATATTAAGTCTAGAATGGCATCCGGTTCAAGCAATCGGCCATACAAAAATGCTCTGATTTTGTTGTTTTTGTCTAAGGCTTTGAGAGAGCTATGTGATTTTCAATCTGGGCCGAAGCCCAATAAATTGGACTCAAGGGTAGCATTTTTGGGTATTCAGGATAATAAATATTGTAAAGTTATTTTAAAAAAATATTTCAAACTTCCCTTTCAATTATAAGTAATATTTTAATAAGGAAAATTTATAAAAATCTCCCTATGTTTTACATAAACTACATTTTTCTCCCTATATATTTTTTTAAGACAAAAACCTCCCCTCCGTTTTAATTCCGTTAACATTTTCCTCCTTCTATCTATTTTTTCTGTTAAAATAACAGCTAAAAGACCAAAATTTAATTTTACGGATCATTTTAAAGAGCTCAAAAAAATAAAGGACTGATTTTGAATTTTGCCTTCTTCTCCAATTTTCGCATGCTGCCGCCGCCGATGAACAAATCACAGAAAGGAACCCTAGCCGCATGATTGATCAACAGAGCTTCTGCTGTTGTCATGTTCAGATATGAGTAAGGTTAGAGATCTAAAAACCCATCTTTCACTAAACTTCAAAATTTTCCAACAAAATAACGCTTTAACAATCCAAGATAAGAAAGAAAGAAACATAGGAATAACAATACTCAGTT
Organism: Croton laevigatus; assembly: GCA_949640765.1. NCBI lineage: Eukaryota > Viridiplantae > Streptophyta > Magnoliopsida > Malpighiales > Euphorbiaceae > Croton > Croton laevigatus. The sequence continues at coordinate 9,552 of CATIWJ010122457.1, read as the reverse complement.
CATACATTAACGGCTATTCTCCAGATGCATTAAGTTCTTCGATTTTGATAGACGGCTATTGTAAGCATAGGTGTTTAGATGCGGTGCTAACTTTATTCCATGAAATGCGAAAGATTTCACTGAAGCCTGGTATAATTATCTATAGTACGCTAATTGATGGCATGTTCAATGTTGGAAAGTATAAAGAAGCAAAGGAATTGTTTTCTAGGCTTCATTTAGAAGGGGTGCTTCCTAATTTAGTCACATATAATATATTGATCAAAGGACTTTGTAAAGAAGGAATACTTGATGAAGCATTAACCGTCTTTAGCAAATTGGAAGGGAGGGATTGCTTTCCAAATAGTTACTCTTATAATGTGATTATCCAAGGGTATCTCCGATCCGGTGGTTCTGCTGTGGCTGCAAAACTTATTGATGAAATGGTTGGAAAGGGATTCTCTGCAGATGCAACCACCACGGAATTGGTAACAAATTTCAATCAAGAAGGATGATCCACTAGCTAAAAAGCGGCTAAGCTGCTCTAATGGTTCTCAAGGTGAAAAGTGAAGTGAGATTTTGGGACAGAATAAATAATTGTAATACAATAGCTCAAGGTCACAGTCTCTTTCGATTTTCTGCAATCAAATATGTTGCAGATTTGTATTTATGTTATGATAGAACTATTGTTTTGTAGCAAAAAGTTTTTGTAACAGAGTTGTTAGTGCATTTAGTTTCAAACAAGAATGATGACCTACTTGCGAATAAAGCAGCTAAACTATTCTGTAAGTTATCAAGGGGAAAATTTGAAGTGATATATTATAAAATTGGAGAAGAAGGTTAAAGAAGGCAAAATTCAAAATCAGTCCTTTATTTATTTTGAGCTTTTCAAAAAGATCCGTAAAATTACATTTTTGTTCTTTAACCGTTATTTTAATAAAAAATATACACAGAAGGAGGAAAATGTTAACGGAATTAAAACGGAGAGAGGTTTTTTTCTTTAAAAAAAAACATAGAGAGAAAAATATAGTTTATGTAAAACATAGAAAGATTTTTGTAAATTTCCCTTTTAATAACTATTAAGAGTTTATAACAGATTTATTAAGATAATAATAAATTATCAAATGAACAATAAGAATAAAATAATGTAGAATAAAAAAATAAAATAATTTTGTTATTCTATTTATATTTATAAAAATAAAAAAATACTTATTTGAATAGTTGTGTATAATTTAATTATATTATTTTATATAATTAATTAAGTCTGTAATTTAATAAATTAAATATAATCATTTTTGTTTCAAATATATTAATTAATTAATTAATAATAAATTTACATAATTGTTTGCACAATTAGTTCGATATCAAAATAAATAATTTTTCATATTTTTAATCAATTTAATTTTAAATACTTGTCAGATATCTCATGTTTTATCGTTAGAATTAAATATTTAAAAATTATTAGACATTATTAAATAATTCTTAAATTTATAATTAATGAAAGTTGTTATTTTTTTATGTTATATTAATAGATATTTTTAAGAAAAATTTAAATTTAAAAATATAAAAAAAATATTATTCAAAATAATATAAAATAAATTTTATGCTAATTAAATGTATCCAATCGTAAATAAATACAAAAGACAAAATTCTATATTTTAGAATTTCAAAACTATGATGAAAATGGAATATGATAAAAATGGAATTGTGATTAAAAACAGATTGTATCTTTTGAATTGAAAAATCTTTTAAATTCTGATTCGATATATTTATAAGGTGATTTATGCTTTATAAAAGAATCAAAAAATTTTTTAAAAAAAATGAAAAGATTTCATAGAAAAAATTATTATCTTTCAAAAATAAAAATTTGTGTAATAAACATTTAATTTATTAAAAAAATTTGTACAATCTGCATATCGCCCAAGTATGAAATTAGTTATTTTTTATTTAATTCACACCGTTACATAGACGTTTTATGATTCAAGACATCTACAGCAAGATCACTAACAGACTAATCTACAAGATTGAAGAATTCAAAAGTAACTTTTCAGTTTTCTTTATAAAAACTTTAAAATGGGACATTTTTAAAATAATCCCTTTTGGTCAAAATAGAAACATTTTAATATTAAAAAATTCCAAATAGGTATAGCAATTCAAATTTTTTATACACCTATACACTGAAATCTCTATAAATTAATATTATTGGGATCATGATATTTTATTATTTTATAAAAATATTAATTAACTGATAAATTAATATTTATTAATTTAAAAAAAATTATAATTGATTGAAATTAAATTTTGATTACATAAAAATGTATTTTATTCTAGAAAAATTCATATACTATATCATATTAATTGAATGAATCTAAAACATAGATTTATAGTACATAATATTAATGAAAACTAATAAATAATGTTTAATGTTTCTTAATAATTAAGTATTATTCATTATATTTTTTAAAAAAAATATTCAATATATGATGGATATTGAAAATACTATATAAATAAGATAGAACATTTTTTGAAACTATATCTAACAATGGCTCTTTATTTAAAAGGTGTTACGAAATTAGCAATGATAGATTAAATATGCAAAGAATTATGTGAGTACAAGAAAGATCATTCAACAATCAACACTAAAATCATATTTCACTAAATTGTCTTAGTTATGTTTGTGTAAGTTTATATAATTAGTAATTTATGATATTAATGAGACCCTATATTTACATATAGGAGTATTTTAAAAATATATTATATTATTAAAATTTATTAAATTTTCAACTGGCTTAAGTACAGACCGGAGAAAAATATATTATTTTAGAGAGTTTATTAATTTAATGAGATTTTATTGTATATTATACTTGTACTTAATTAAAATAAACAACGGAGAAAAAAAGAAAGCAACCAATTAGTATATTAAATGTTGTATTTATTTGTCAATAAACAGAGTGATGACGGAAGAGATGACATCTTTATCTCTTCTCTATTCTATTCTATAAATATATAAAAAAAATTAATATGACGCGTGCAAAATAAATATTTTCCATTAAAATGATGATGATGATAATTATAATTACAATTATTATTGTTGTTGTGCATCATCAATTTTTAAAAAATATCATTTAATATAATTAATTGTATTGTTGTTGTGCGTCATCAATTTTAAAAAAATATCATGCAATATAGTTAATTGTAATCAAATATTATTATTATTGTTGTTGTTGTTGTTGTTATTAAGTTAAATATGTTTTCTTAGTAAAAATAAAATTAAAATATTTTCTATTTCTGTTATTATAATAGCGACAAAGAATATTTTGTATTGTAGATATTTTTATTATTCTCGGCACCGCATCAGGAAGTGTGCACAGCCCTAGTATTGGGTTTTAAAGACTGTAGTCTTAATATACCACCGGCACTGGCAGTTAGTATTGGGGTTGGGATAAGCTAACTGCCGGCACTGGCAGTTAGTTTTCTCTGCAACGGTTACTATGCTTTTTTGCATTTGTTCATTGTTCTTCATGAAGATTATGCTTGTTTGATTAGTAATTTAATATGGATGCTGGTAAGATGAATTCAGATTTGGCAAATCTAAGTATTTCCGCTGATAAGGACGAATATGAGGGTTTAACTTTTCAAATTTGTCAGACTTGAAAGCTTTGGATTTATCACGTAATTCTTTTATTTGGAATGTGAGTCACGACTGGGTTCCCACTTTTAATTCAAGATATATAAATCTCGCGAATTGCAAGATTGGACTTCATTTTCCAAAATGGCTATAAACTCAAAATTATTTAGAGTCTTGATATTTCTAATACTGGAAGTTTAGATTCTATCCTCATTGGTTTTAGAACCATTCTTTTTCTGTTTCGTATTTAAATCTCTCATGCCATGATATTAATGGAGAAGTGTGATCTTTTTGGATGATGCATTTTTTGAAGCAATCTGAGTTTTAATCATTTAGTAGGTTGGTTGTCGTTTACTCAATTTTTTCCAAAATTTAGGCACATTCTCTTGATTGACCTCCCAAATAATTTATTTTCTAGAGTGACTCCAAATTACTTTTTTAATTTTTAAACTTTATTGTCATTGAATCTAGCTAATAAAAACTTATATGGTAAAATTCCTCCTATCGGATACCTTTCTCATATCCATACTCTAAATTTAGGAACTAATAAATTGTTGGGGCATTTACCTTTTTCTTTAGGGAATTGCACAAAGTTGAAATTTCTATATGTAAGCACCAACAAATTATCTGGTAATATTCCCACTTGGATTGGAAAAAATCTATCATCTTTACAATATCTTAGCGTACAATCCAACCAATTCTACGAAATGTTTCAATTGTATAATGAGCGGTTCGGTTCATTTACCAAATCGAATCTCGAGTAGTTTATAAGCAGTTCAGTTCATTTATCAAATCGAATATTGAGTAGCTTATGAATAGTTTGGTTGATTTATCGCCTAAACAAAAGTTGAGATAATATTTGATACCATATAAAGCAATGTAACTTATGTAAGATAATAAGAAGGTATGAATTTTCTTTTTTTTAACGTTACAAAAAAATTTATATAATAATTAAGGTTTATCAAACAAATGTTACCCAAAAAGAAATTGCTTTTGTTGGCAAATACCCAATTGATTCTAGTACCTAGAATATTGACAAATTTGCCATCATCAACAGAAAAAGTTATTGCAAGACTTAGCTTTAGGCTTTACGAACCCAAAGCTTGACACACTTGTTTGTTCAATCTAAGTCCAAACTCGAAATCAAATGAATTGGCCCAAGTGGCCTAGCGTAGAGTCCATTTAGAATGAAAAGCCCATAATAATGTAATTTGGCATTATTATGCTACATATATATAAAAATAATCGGTGATTCTTTTCTTCCCACTTCGAGACCTCTTCGAAGCAATTTTTTTATTTTATTTTTACTTTTTCTTCTACTCAAACGGTAAATTATTTATACTCGGTCTCAAAATCAATTTCAGTTATCCACAGTTCACAAAATTCGACTATGTGTTGTAAATTAAATATGAACTAATGGAGACTGTTGAATTTGTGGTCAGAAGAAATTTATAATACTAGCTCGATGTTTTTGAACTGTTACATTCTAAAATTGATATCGGGACTCGGTATAGACAATATACCATAAAAGTCAGGGGAAAAAAAAAAGCTTGATTCTCGAACTTCTCCATCGAGAAAGCCCATAAATATTATGAGTATTCATTATGAACATGTATTCCTAAAAATAAATATGAACATTGAATAAGATTATATCACAACAAGTTAAAAAATGTTTTTGAAACAAAGTTTGCTACCTTGAAATATATATAAAAAAAAAAAAGGTCGAAATAAAGAATTGTTATATTTGTGATTAAGTGAATATTATATTATTTTGCAATGACTGAATATTTTATTTATAGCATAACAAATATTAATACGTGTATCCGTGAGCTAAATTTGAATTTTTTAAATTAAAAACATTATAACTATAATTTATTTTTGAAGATGAGCCTTGGACCAACGGTAAAATTATAGTCATTGGTTCGAATTGTGGAATCAATTTTTTTAAGTAAACGCAGGTAAAACTACCTGCATTTACACTTTCGGATGTATGTACAGCCCTTCTTAAATTCTACGTAAATACGAAATGTTAAAAAAAAATGGGCTGCTTTTTTTTTTCAAATAACTATAGTTTATTTTTAGTTGAAATTCAATAATAAAACAATGGAAATCTCCAATCTTTTTCATATCTAAAACATTATTATTATTAGAAAATAGAAAGCTTTGAATTATTTTTGCATCATGACAGAAAAAGAGATGCCTTGTGTCTCATTGAAATTTGAAACATCATTTGGCACAAAAATTTATAAAAAAAGAAATGAATAATTATATAGTGGAACAATAACGGCACGTCATCTGCTGAAATGTCGTAACATCTGCTGAAGTGTCGTAACAAACCAATAAAATTAATACACTTGGCATTAATTTTAATTATTCTAAAAAAAATAAATAACTGTATTAAATACAGCATTAATTATTTATAGGTAATTAAAATTAATATCACATATTATTTTATTAGATTGGTGTGTGGTTTACCTAAGAATTTGTCCCAAATTATTTCAAAAGAATTCTGGCCAACAACCACCGTCATCGGCGGCAGCTGCTGAGGTGCGATCGTTAATTTCAAATATAGCTAAGAGAAAGAAAAAAAAAAAAGAAAAGAATTGTTTCTTGCAATTTTACAAAGTTGATTGTTCAGTTTTATTATACATTTTTTCTTTTTTATAAAGAGTTTGAGAGCTAAAGATATAAATCCACGGATTGACGTTCGCTATGGAATTCCTGCTACCGCTTCTATCATGGCTTTTGATCCTATTCTTGGTTGTTGGAACTCTGTAAGTCTTTTTTCTTTTTGTAATTTTTTTTTCTGTTTGCAAGAACAATTTCAGCTTTATAAGATTTTTTTTTCCCCCAAGAAATTGATAGTTTAAAGAAATTAAAGTCACTTGATTTATCTCAGAATCATCTATCAGGCAAACTTCCTACAAGTATGTCCAATTTAAATTATTTGAGCACCTTGAACATATCACACAATAATTTTTCGGGACAAATTTCATCGAGCACTCAGCTTCAATCCTTCAATGCTTTTGCGTTTAGTGATAATCCTATGCTTTGTGGGTTGCCACTTTAGCAGAAATGCTAAGAAGACAATATTCAAGAGCTTCAACCTAATCATGATAATCAAGATGAATTCATGAAAATGGTTTACATTGGGATGGGAGTTGGATTCATTATTAGTTTTTACAAAGTTTCTGGCACCTTACTATTAAAGCGCTCGTGTAGACACGCTTTCTTCAAGCTCCTGGATGGATGGGAAGATTGGATATATGTGAAAATGATATTGTTCAAAAGGAAATTGCTGAAAACCACGGTATAAATCTTTGCTATTCTTTCTGTTTAAATTTATCTATAGCTATAGGAACTAAAAGTTTTATTTCAAATTTCTATGTTATTTGGTAGAAAATTATTTTTCAAGGACTAACTTGCTTTTTTGTTCTTTTAATTGTGATTGCTCCTTCAATTTATTTTGTGAAATTAGGAATTACTGGTATGCGGAAACGTATGGATTGTAGGTTTAAAATTAATGTTATGAGACAATATTACTCCAAATGAAGGTAAGAATTTCTTTTTTTTACTTTGATGTAACAACTTTTAAATAATATTTTATAATTTCAATTTTTAAATAATTTTTTACTTAGATTTATTTATTTTCTTTTTACTGCTTGACATATCAATCAACAGCGGCTTGTTTTCTTTCTACCTTTTCTTGATTTTGCTTTAAAATGTAAAATTACAAGTGTTTGTTTGAATATTTGCTTATTTATGTTATGTTTTGCTTCTTTCAATAGAACTCAGGATAAGTAACATGCTCAGTTTTAGAGTATTAGTAGATAGATTTGAGGATCCTCCACTAGGTGGAGCTCTGCTTCTGTGTTATGATATTAGTGGTTCAATTTCCATTCAACATGTACTTATTTTGAATAAAATTTTTGGCGCTTGTGATTCTATTGGTTGTGGATACAAATGCTCAGCCTAGTGTTCATACTATTATTGTTTCCCACTGATTTAATCATTCAGGTTAGTTTCAAAAAAGATGAGTAACAAACTCAGTTTTGACTTCCATGATTTATTTTTTATCAACAAAGGTAATAATTTATTATTTTAATTTTTAATCTAAGAAAACTAAACTTAGTCTTTGTATTCTAATCCTTCTCAATAACATACATAGTTTGACTTAACTCAAATTTTTTTTTTTTCAAATAGGAAGTTTGGGAATTCGAACCCTAAGTCTATTATCATAGTCATAAATATACTTATCACTATGCTACTCCTTGACATACACATTTTCAATGCAATATGAAATTGCTCTTGTTTGCATAACACATAAGCAAAATGGAAGACTTTTTTAAAAAATGATCTCCAATGCTAATGTCCATTTTGGATGTGAAGCTTATGTGGACTTGACATTGTTAAGCTCACCTTTTATTTCTAAAAAGTCTTTTAGACAATGTCTATATTTAATTATGTGTTGTAATTAGCTAGATTTTAAATTATAATTCTAACAAAGAACAAAAATATAAAATAAAAAGTGTTGCATTGGAGACAAATATTTTAAATTGAGTGTCAACATATTTGATTTCCATCTACATCTCCATTGACACCTTTTATTTTGTTAAACACATAAGCTAATAGAAAGTGTTGAATTAGAGATGCTATCAATAATTATACTATATTATTTATATTCAATAATTAATTTATCACACTAATGGTTTATTTATTATTTTGCTCCTTCATTTTTTTAAAAAAATAAAGTGCGCAGTTTTTATTTTTAAAAAATTTTCATGTAGCTTATTATCAAACTATTAATTAATTAATCTAATTATTATTTGAATTATAATGAAAGAGATAATTTCAAATTATATTGTATTATAAACATTATTTTAATTCATATTTTAATATTAAGCTAAAATTCAAATTTAACAAAGATATATTTACTCTTATAAATAGATAAATAAAAAATTAATTATTGATATAGTAAAGAATTATGATATAAAATTTATATTTCAAAAATATTAAACTAAAATTATAAAAAAAATAAATTTAATTTTGACCAGTGAGTTTTTATTTTTTTTTTCCTTACTTTTTTTTTTGTTAATTTTTCAACATAGAAATTAGAAAAAAAATTAAGTTAGAGTGAGAGATTTGATCTAGTTCTAACCCTTTTCTTACCTCATCATGCTAGAATGAGGAATTTATTCTAGCCCTTTATTTTCTTCATTATGAGAGTGATCCATTCAATTCAAATGCTTCTTGAATTATTAAATAAGGAAATTATATATTAAATATATTAACTTATTAATTGATTTTATTGTTAATATTTTGTATTTTTAATTAAATTTAGTGCAAGGAAAACTAGAGGAGAACTATGAAACACGACCACGCTTATACAAAATCAAGAGGAATTGACCTTTCTTAAAAAAACTCTTTTTAAAGTTAGTCTCTCACGTACTTCATGAAGATTGAATCTAGCCATTTCTTTACTCTAACATTTTCTCTTTACTTGAGATAAAATTTTACATTTTGATAATTCTTATCTTAATCTTATGTCAAATAACAAAAAACAATCCAATATTTAGGAAAAATGATGAAGTTATGCTTTTTTTTTTTCAGTATGATTTTTTTTTCCTTTCTGTAGTTTTTCTCAAGTTTTCAAAAATGTATTTATTATGAGAGAGATTGATTCAGTTTACACGTGTTGATTTAATACAATAATATTATTATAAGTCAATAACCAAAAATAAATAAATTCAATATTATGCTTAAAAAAATACAAATATGCCAAAACGCTAAATATTGTCTCAATCTAGTAATTATACCTAAGAAAATCAAAAAATATAATTAAAATATGTCCAGTGCATGCACGAAATGTGTCCAAAAAATCCAAAATTAAAATGTTTGATTTGACACACACTACAAACTATTAAATATAAATTTTAAACTATGCATTA
>CATIWJ010122448.1:0-24053 GCA_949640765.1 Croton laevigatus | reverse complement strand
TCATTTGTTTAATCTCATTATTTTCTAAACATAAAATAATTCATTACTAAGATTTAATATAATTTATTTTTCATTTAATCTAATATTTTTGGTAAACTACAATTTGATCCTTTTTCTTATTATTATTTTTAGGATGTTACACCAACACTTAAATTTAAGTTTTATATGAATGCCCTTAATTTTTGTAATTGATACTCTACTTAATCTTATTGCCTTTGTTTTTTAATATCTCCTCATTTACCACTCCAAATTTAATAATTCTTATTTTTATTGAAATTAGACATCTGAGACTACATTATATTAAAATTTCAAGGTAATTTGAGCTATAAATAATTTTTGGCAACCTTTCTAATATAGACTGCCTATCTGTCTAGAGACAACTTGCGTACTACTCATTATTTCACCTCTAACTCTGTCCATACATCTCCAATTGAGATAGTTCTAATTTTCATATTTATTTAAGACATAAAGGAACAACTTTGTTCTATATCACTATTCCAAAATACATCGTTTAGATAGGCAAAATTTAGACTTGAGTTGCTCATGTTCTGAAACTGACCGGTGCAAAGGTTTGGCTAAATTGTTCATAACTCCTTATGTGCATATTATCTACACAAACTGATTTTTTGGATTATTCTAGGCATAATAAGCTACAACTTTTATATTTTATACTTCTTAAAATTCCTTTTCTTAGTCCAAAAATTACTCGAAGTTGGTTTAGTACTATTGCCTATATTGTTTGTATAGTATCTAACTATCCACGCTAACTCTGAATACTACGCTTATCTTTCTTGTTGAGAAATTTAATGGTACTACCATGTCTTATATATATATATATATATATATATATATATATATATATATATATGAAAATGGTATGTGATATACAAACAAAACTGGAAAGGTTTACATAAATATTCTACGGTTTTAATAGAATACATGGTTCCCTGTTTGGCCCTTGAAGAAGAAGTCTATTTTGTCTTTTTTGATGGCATCACATGGCAGAAGCAATCAAGTTGATTTCAATTTCATGTATGTTAAAGGATAGTAATGAAGGGTAGCCATCAATCACACTAAACTCAATGCAAAACTCACAATAATTAAATGAAAAAATTGTATTTTTTTTGGCCTTAGGTAACATTCCAAGGGAATATATTGGACAAAAGAATGGCCGGCTAAGGCAACTTCTTTAACCTATGCTTTACCTTCAGTTCTACTATTGTCCAGAGAAAGTGAAGGGCGAAATTCAGTAATTAGCATTACGCCAAATTTGCTTACAAAAGCTTACACTGATTCATTGGTTTGTAAGTAATATAATTAATGTAGTTTATGGAATTGTAGGACCATTTATAAAATGAATACTATGTTCAACGATATGCTATCCTACGTAACATAAACATGAAACAACGTTAATACATTGAAAAAGAATGTATTTTCATGTTGAATTCAGAAAAAATGACAACAGAGTTAACAACGGGAGTCAAGTGGTAGGACATTTCATCTTGAACCGTGAGATCCTAGGTTTGACACCCACCTCTCCCATATATACCAATGTTAAAAAAAAAAAAGGTTAGAGTTAACATTGCACATGACTTTCTGGCATTAGTATGCTCCTCTCCTGACTATCTGTAGCCTTTATTATTCTTCAAGTTGAGTAAATCTATAAAAACAAAAAATTAGAAAAGTAACCAATATATATTGAATATTTTTTTCGAGTTATGCATTTCCATACTTGAATGTGAATAAACCTATAACCTTAAGTGTAAGTAACCCCAAGAAGTACCAAGTCATGAGTGATTAATTAGGAGATTGGAATATCAGGTTACATCTAATCTATATTTAAATGAAAACTTGGGGTAATTAATAAACAAAATCCAATTTAGAACATAGAGTAAATAACATAATTTTTCCAAAATCGTAATTTACACTCAGTGTTGTTTGTTCAGTTCAGCAAAATTTAACTTGCGATAGTATTAATATGTTCGAACTCCAATTTTTTTTAAAAAGTATTACAAGGTTTAAACACGAAAACGTTTGTTTTCTATTATCAAATACTAGTACTACCTCTGTTTTTCTCATATATTTATATTCACTATTTCACCAATATCAATACAAACCCACTTTTCACTAATACCAATATGGAAATAATAATAAACAATTACTAACACTTTAAAAAACTTACTTTTTCACAAATACCAATAAAAAAATAATAATAAATAATTACAAAACTTACTATAAATGGAAATGTAAACAACTAAAAAAAAAAAAACCAAACCAAAAACGGAAATGTAAACATCTCATGAAAACGGAGGTAGTAAACAAATAACATAAAATTCACTAAATCAAGTGCTTATTTTACTTGGCCCAATGTTATTATTCCCTCCATTTTTTTAAATGAGTCTTTCAAATTTATTTATTTATTTATTTTTTAAAATTGCTGTCCAGCCATTATGGATGGGTGCCTCTTTGAGCAAGTCTTTTAAATTTATCTATATATTTGTTTTGTATGGGAAAATAAGGTTAAATGAAGACTTTTTAATTTAAAAAGGACAACTCAAACAAATTAGGTGTGGTTTAGTTGGTCTTTTTATTTGTTTTCTTGTCATAAAAAGTGAAAGTACTGAATTTGATTACTCCAAAGCACATGCTGTCACCAATATTAGTGCATGAATTTAAGAAGTGCGCCGATCCCTATTGTGTAGTTCATGGATAGGACTACTCATACTAAATGGCTCACAATATTTGTTTGGCCTATTAAACCTCCCTCTTAATAAAAAATGAACAACTTAATTATTTTTGCATTTATTAAAATAATTTTTAATTCATTTTTCAATCCTCATTGAACTCTAAAAATTTGACATTTGAAGTGATATAGAGAAACTAATAAGAATAGGCAAAATTCTTCTAAAAAATTAATAAGAATAGGCAAACTTATAAGTGTTTTTATTATTTTTTGACTTACGGGGAGGGTAATCAATGTGGATCAAAGGTTCTTGTGGAGAGTATTTTCCATTTAGACCACTTATTTTTTCCATATATTATAGACTATATATTCACGAGTAATAATAATAATAATAATAATAATAACACAGTACAAATTAAAATTAATTTTAATAATTTCTAAAAAAAAAAACCAAAAATATACTTATCTGCATCTGTTGTTCAGAAGTGAGATGTTTAAATAAAAACCGGTAATGTTTGTTGGGGCGAGTAGCCCATTGGTTCAGCACCCCAAATTTTTTTTTAAAATTTTTTTTTAAATCAAATGTTAAATTGTTTGTACTTAGTCTCGAGATTAATCTCAATTAATCGCAATTTGTAGAATTTAACTCCGTATTATAAATTTCATGTAACTGTAAAATTCAACGGCTCTAATTAATTTATAATACAAAATTGAATTCTACAAATTGTGATATATTATAATTCATCTCAGACCGAGTATTGACAATTAAACATTTGATGTGAAAAAAAATTTAAATAGGGGCTGCCGAACCATGGGGCGATTTGGCCCACCTATCATCACCCATTAAAAAAAAAAATAGTAGTAATTGTCTGCTATTCCAAAATACTCTTCATTTTAATTCAAACTCAAGGTCCATTTAAGTTCAATATTTAGGGTCCAGACAATCTAGGTAATTATTGAAACAATGACCTACCTACTATATATATATATATCCATCCCTCTCTTTCTTTCTCTCAGAAAATATTAACACAAAAAACTATACATATAGAGATTTCATATTTCTTGAATCTTGATGAAAAACAACTTTGTGAGACGTGCAAGACAATAAACAACTCAGCCACTCCATTCCTCTCTTCTTCTTTTTCTTCTTCTTCTTAACGTATTGCTTTACAAGAATTTGAGAAAAAGCCTTTTATTCATCTTTAACCCTTGTAAGTAAAGTTAGCCATGAAAGCTGAACTAAGGGCAAACACTAGTTCGTCAATTCCTCTTTTCAGAAACCCACAAAATCCTCTTTCAGGTACACTTAAAGGCTGTCTTGGTAGTCTTGATGCGGCTTGTATAGAGAAGCTTCTAATTCACTGTGCTAGTGCCCTAGAAAGCAATGATGGAACCTTAGCACAGCAAGTGATGTGGGTTCTTAATAATGTTGCTTCTTTAGTTGGTGACCCTAATCAAAGGCTTACTTCTTATTTTTTAAGGGCACTCATCTCTAGGGCAGCCAAAATTTGCCCTACACCCGCAAATTTTGATGGTAGCAGCCGTACAATCCAAAGGAGGCCAATGAGTGTTATTGAACTTGCCGGGTATGTTGATTTAATCCCATGGCATAGATTTGGGTTTTGTGCATCAAATAATGCCATTTTTAAAGCAATTGAAGGTTACTCTAAAGTTCATATTTTAGATTTTAGTACTACTTATGGTATGCAATGGCCTACTCTTATTGATACTTTGGCTAAAAGGTCGGAAGGTTCCCCTTCACTAAGAATTACGGTACCGTCTTTTCGACCACCGGTTCCTCCTTTGCTCAATATTCCAACCGGAGAAGTTGGCCTTCGTTTAACCAATTTTTCTAAAATTAAAGATGTTCCTTTTGAATTCAAAGTCATTGGAGATGAAATTCCTTGCAAAGAATCTTCTACCTTCGATGATTTTGAAGCATTATTGGCTCATTTAACTTGTTCTTCCCTAAATCTTTGCGACGACGAGGCCTTAGTAATAAATTGCCAAAATTGGCTTCGTTATTTGAATGATGAGCACGATGGAAGAACTGACGACTTCTCTTCTCTTAGAGATGCTTTTCTTTTAACTATAAAAGAACTTAATCCATGTATTGTTGTTGTAGTTGACGAAGATTGCGATTTGAGCGAACGGGACCTTACCACGAGAATTACTACTTGTTTTAATTATTTATGGATACCATTTGATGCATTGGAGACATTCTTGCCTAAAGATAGTGAGCAAAGGATGGAATATGAATGTGATGTGGGTCAGAAAATAGAAAATATAATTAGATTTGAAGGGTTACAAAGGATTGAAAGATTAGAAAGTGGGATTAAATTATCAAAAAGAATGGAAAAAAATGGATTCATTAGTGTTCCATATTGTGAAGAGAGTATAAGAGAAGTGAAGTATTTGCTAGATGAACATGCTAGTGGATGGGGCATGAAAAGAGAAGAAGACATGTTAGTGTTAACATGGAAAGGTCACAACTCAGTTTTTGCAACAGCTTGGGTCCCTCATAATGGTTGCTTAGAGGATTAAATGGGTGGACTTAAGTGGCTTGTTAGGGTCTACAATGAGACAGGGAGGCAAAATATAATTGCTTTTTATTTTTATCAAAATTTTTTCTTTTTGTTTTCAATTTGTCAGCAAATGGGCACCGGTACAAGAAGAGGAAATGAAGAAACAGTTTGAGAAATGAGTTGATGTAGGTACTGCCATTGTATTGATGTAGCTTAGCTAGCTAGCTAGGGAGATGTAGATATTGTCTTTGTATGAGACGAAACCCGTCGTCTATCTATCACTTTGCTTTTTGTTCTTTTTAGCTTCTTTCATTCAAAGCCAAAAAACAAATAATGTTCTCTTAATCATGATTATTATTTTTATCTGTCCTCCTCCTCCCAAGAACATTGCGTACGGTACTTCACAAGTACTTCCATTTGAAGGTTTGTAAAGTTTTATGTATGGCATCAAGATTGTCTATTTTGACCAATTTCTGAACACCCAATCATATGTGTCGATTAGTTCCGATTTCAAGCTACCATGAGCTCAATTCTCTCCCCTCACGATACCATGTTTGTCTTTTTTATTTGGCTTATTCATATATTTCACTTCGAACTTTCACTAAATTTTCGTTTTCACCTTAGAAAATTTCTTATTCAACATAACTTTTAACTGACTTGCCAATAACATTGTGCACTTTTAATTACACAAACTAAATATTCATAATTTATTAAATGAGTTTATAAAGTTTAGAGACAAATAATTATTTACGGGTGCCATTGCTATTACGGTGGGAGAGTCAAATGGTGAAGTGATCAACTGGAGACTTCAACAACTCCAATTCATTACTGACCCGTTATTACTAGCTAGAAGCTTTAGCAGTGAAGCGAGCTGTGGAGTTGGCTAAAGAAAGACACAAATTTGCTAGAGCAGCCTTGGGTATTTCTTTTGCTTGTAATTTGTATGCTCAAATGAGTCTTCACTCTTGTATGTACCAACAAATGAATAATAAAATGATATCCTTGTTTAAAAAAAAAAAGAAAATAAATAAGAAATCAATTAAATACTATATGATTAGATTTAAGTTTAGTGATAATAGTTTGATGGGTTGGGTTGAGTTAGGTAGATTAAAGTATTTTTAGTTTAATTATAAAGTATGATTATTTTACTTAAATTATATATAAATAATACTTTAATCTACCTAATCCAACCCAACCCAACCCATCAAACTATCAAAACCAAACTTAAATCTAATCATACTGATTTCAATGTAAAGAATTGACAAAAACAGAGATAGTATTTGTTTTTTTTTTAAGACAAATTGAATATGTGTTCATAATTACAAATATAGTTTTACGTACATTTCAAAAACACGTTCTAAACTCATTGTAAATTTCTGAGTAGAAAATTAATGGGGAAAGTTACTATTTTATCCCTTACGTTTGATATATTAGACTATTTTATTCCTATATTTTACAATTTAGGTTTTTTTTTGGATAAATATACTCTTTAATCATTCTATTAGCTTCTACTTTATAACACTGTTTAAACATTTTTCTAATGTCTAAAATATTATTATTGTTTTTTTAAAAAAATGAAAACGAAATAACATTTAATGGACCAAACGTAATTTGTCTCATCTCCTACCTCTATTATGCATTTGAAGTGTAATTTAACACCTCAAAACTCGATTTGACCAAAGAAAAAGACCCACAATGCCACCACCATCTCCGCCACATACAGAAGCTCTCCCACGTCTTTTCTTATTGCTACCACAAATAAACTAAAATTATTACTAATATTGCAGCTTTCTAAAAACTGGGCACGTCATATGACAACACTTATTTTCTTCATCATTGGTCTTCGTTCTCTGTGGGAAGAATTTACAGAAGAACGATGTTAAAAAAAAAAAAAGGGAATTTACAGAAGATGATGAGTAAAAATTTCTTTTTTTAAATTGCTTTTTCATATTTGTACAGCGTTTTTTGGTTTAGCTACAAAAGTTTTAAGCTTGCTTGGTTTTACTGTTTATAGTGATAATGAAGAACTTGAAGTTTAAAAGGAGTTGGTATTTAATAAATTATAATTTAAATTTAATAAAAAATTATGTATATGAATTCAAATAATCAATCAATATCGATTATGAATATTATTATCAATTATTAAGTATTTGATATTTTGTTTATTTTTAATTAGTAATTCATTTTAATAGAATATAATTTAAATAAGTTAAAAAATACAAATATAAGGGTAAAATTTGTGGTCACCCATAGTTTCTCCTGGTGAAGAGGAGACTCTCAGTATTCTTGGCTTCTCCAATTGTCAATTGAAATGAAAAAAGAATTGGGTTGTTAAGGCGGGTGAAAACAACTCGAAATTTTCAGATATAATTTTAAGCTGCTCAAGTGGTCGGATGAGTAGATTGAGGTTAATTTTGAGATCCTCTCTTCAAGATCCATCTTTTGGCATATGGTATGATCGTTTCATTGCAATTTCTGGCAACCAATAACAAAACTCTTCTGAAACTCATTTCCAATTTTTCGGCCAAATAAAAAATTGTCCATTCAAATTAAACTCATATCCCGACTTCTCACGACAAGAGTTTGCTTTTATATACTCATTTTCTTGTTTTCATATCGGAATCAAAGGTGAGTGCTTTTGAGTAGAAAATTACATTTTTGGTGTTTGTGTTGAGTGGAAAACGACCAAATTACATTTTTGGTCTCTTTCACATGCTTAAGTTCATAAGCATATACTTTTTAGAAATTTCAAATGCACAAATGGTTTCTCATAAAGTTAGAGTGACCAACTGATTTTTTGGACCAAAGTTTAAGTACATAATGGCGGAAAAAAAAAAAAAGTCATACAATAACTAGAGGTCACACACTACAAAGGACACTAAATACTAAATACAACAATGAGGTCATATTACACAAATATTAAGGGCTTCCATTTTGTAAATCAATTGAAGTTTGGAAAATAAGAGAGTTTAGTGGGGTTTTTCTCTAAACATTGGATGAACGTATAAGGTAATAGAAGAATTCTTGAAAGGAAATTATTTATCAACTTTATTGAATAGAAATTATTTATTTGATTTGTAAACATTTGATGTGAGAAATAGCTAAAAAAATGATGTGAGAAGATATTTTGAATATCTACTAATTACAAATTTATCATTCTTATTAAAGGGAGAAAAATTGTGATTTAGTCACTCAAGTTTAGCTAATATTATCATTTAATCATTGAATTTTTTCATAATTGCTATAAGTTAACTATACTTTTTGGCACATTAAACTAATAGATCATTTTGTCAATTTTTTGACATAATATTCCATGATTATACTCAAAATAAAGAGAAGATTCACGGAATATTTTATAAATATATCACAAAAAATTGACAGAATGACTTATTAGTTGAACGATATTAAAGTGTAATGACCTTATAGCAATTTTGCACAAATCAAGTGATGAAATAATAATATTAGCCAAAACTCAATAATGAAATCATAATTTTTCCCTATTAAAAAAAAATTTGTATATGAACATATCCCGGACCTCTAGTCTAAAATGTTCTCAATTGAAACTAATTCTTTTCTTTATAACTCAAAAAACTGCAATGATTATCCTCCTTCGGTGAAAATAAAGTGATTGTTGAATGGAAATCGTTTATATTTTTGTGGCTTGAAATTTAACAATTATGTTGAGGTAAAAAAGGGATAATATCAAAAAATCCTTAATTTTTAAATCTTGAAAAGAATCATATTTTTATTTTTATTTCTTAAAATTGTCATATTTCTTATGTTTATAAGTTGTTTATGGTCTGTTTATAATATGCTTATATTTCATTTATAACTAAAAAATTGTCTAATTTGAGAATTTTTTTTTTAAAAATGCAATTTTTTTAGAACGTAATAAAATTTATTATGCTCTCTAGATCAAAAGTCAAAACCCCCCAAAAAAAATTTATTAGCTGTATTTATTGTTCTTGTGCCAACTTATCTCTTGGAGACTTTAAACTCATTGTTTGAGAAGAAAAGTAAACACCACATTGTTTGAGAAGAAAGGTAAGTAACACACGTTATTCGGGAAGAAAAGGAAAAGTAGGACCAAGAAAAAGAATTTCCTTTTTGTCTCATTTTTCTTTCTAATGTGGAAAGAAAATAACATATTTCCTTTATCTCATTTTTTTTATTCTAAATTGAATGAAAATAAGATAGCAAGAAATAAAGATAGAACCCTTTTTTGAGGAATGGTAGTTGCAGTTTCTTTTAATTTAATTTTAACCCAAATAAAAGGAGGAAAAATATATCAAAATTTTCTACTTTCTTTTCTCACTTCCCTTCTTCTCTTGATCATCTTGTTCCAAAGCACAGCGTAAAAGAAAGAATTACTACTAGTAACAGAAAATAACAGCACTTTTCCTCTCCTCCCAAGGCAAATCATGTTCAGGAATATGTTGCTTTTATTATACATTTAGATGTATTTTTAATCGGAATGTCAGGAGCTAGGAGCTAGAGACCCAGTGGTCACACACTCTCAACAACTCATTTGTATTCACTCTCTCTCTCTCTCTGCAATTGTTGGACGTGACTTTGGTCTCTGTTCTTATATATATAAATATTTCCTGTCTTTATGCAGTTGTTACCTCTTGCTCCCTTCTCTTCCTCTTCCAATTGGTAAGAACTGGGTTGCTTTTGCTTCTGTACCAAGTGACTAGACCCCCCATTTTGCTTCACCCAACTCCCTTCACCGTATATTTTCTGTTTGTCGTCTTTTGTATCTTGGAATATAGCCTTTTTTTCGCATATTTTGCTCTCCTAGGTTCTTTTCTAATTCATCCTCCACTCCACTCCAGTTTTTACTTCTAAAAGCAGAGAATATTACAGATTTGAAGTGGGTTTTTTCAAATTTTTTTCAGTTGGCTCATGGCAATTTGCTGTGATCTTGAAGTGGATGTCAATGGAGAAGAAACTTTCATGGTTGATAAGGTAAAAACGCTTCATTTTTTTTCACAAATTTGCCTCTTAAAACTTCTCATTGAGTAATTTTCCATAGATTTGATCTGATTAACAAGTCATTTGTCTTAATTAGATATTGCATCCACATATTCATCTAGTTTGTTATTTGCTTCATTGGTCCATAATCTGCGTCTCTGGTTCTGCTCTGTTTTTTTTTTTTTTTGGGTATCTGTAAAATGTGGAATTTAAAGTAATATCAATCGTTTTCTGGGATTTTTGTGGTTGCAAAAGAAAGAGGGCTAATAAATTTACAACTTAAATGTGGAATTTGAGTATTTTCATGTAATTTTTGTGTGATGTTTGTGTTGTACAGTAGGCTATTAAAGTTACAACTGCATTATAGCAGTGTGGGGGTATGTTTCTAATGGCTTCCTTTCTATGCTTCTATTTTGGCTAGTTGTTATAACCATTATCAATTTTTGTACCTTTCTTTTCTTTCTTTTTCCTCATCTCTCACTATTTAATGCCTTCTCATGGGATGGGGTATGTTCATCTCCCTTTTCACTCCTTTTAAGAAGGAAAAAAAGGAAGTTGCTTTCCTTACATTTACTACTGTATATCACCCCACTTTGCTGGATTGTTTTTTTTAGCGAATATTTTCTCTTTTTTCTTTGGGTAAATACACACCGGTACACCCTTCTATCATCATCCTTTTTCTTTTAATTGGCCATGCACAATTTATTGTCTATAACGACCTCACAGCCTTTTTTTTTTTCTTTTTTGCCCTTTGCAGGTTTAGCAGTAGATTCCCTCTTTTTTAATATTTGCTTTTCTTGTTTTTCTAATTCCATTGACTTCAAATGCTTTTAGTGCTTAATTTGTATAGTAGAAAGTTGCAATTATGAAGGTTTGATGGTTGTCTTTAATAGTATTCCTTGTTAACTGAACACCTCTTGAACTTAACACACTAGATCTTGAAATGTAGCTTTTGCACACTTTTGTTTATTATGTATCTGAAAGGCACAAGTCTTTGTTTTCTGATACTATTTTTTATTGAATATTTGCAGAGGCTTATTTCCTCATATTCAGGCAAATTAAGCACATTATTTGGTAAATCATCAACGGTTTCTTCGAGAAATTGCAAAATAATATTCAATGATTTCCCAGGAGGGGCCGAAGGTTTTGAGCTAATTTCCAGGTTCTGTTACAAGAATGGAAGAATTGAAATAACACCTTATAATATTTCACTTCTTAATTGTGCTGCACAATTCATGGAAATGAGTAATTCTGTTTCTGGAAATCCTCCTAACTTATTGGAGCAGACTGAGAAATCGCTTGAAGAGATTAATGATTGGACATGGTCTGAGCTATTGATCACTATAAAGCAGTCCCAAGGTTTGACTTCCTCAGGAAATTCAGTGCCTGTTCTTGAGAAATGCATGCATTCCCTTATTGGAAGAATGGCTTTGTCAAGTGAATCAAGTCCTTGTCTCTCCACTTCTTCACCTGATAGCTCGGCAATTCGGTTCTCTTGTGACACCCGGAGTACTGAGAGTTTGAAGAGTAGCTTCTCTAGAACAACTTGGTGGTTTGAGGATCTTTTGGTTTTCAGTGTTGATCTGGTTGAGAGGATGGTTAAATATATGGTATCCCATAAATTTGATCATTCTATCATTAGTAAGTTTCTCTTTTATTATCAGAAATCAAAATTTTATAACTCCAAATCAGATGAAAAGCGACAAATCGTTGAAACTATAATCAATATGCTTTATATTCTTGATTGGAGTTCTGTTTCGTGCAAGAATCTATTCAGGATCCTTCGAGTAGCTTTGAGTTTGGATATAAGTAAATGTAGCAGGAACAAGTTGGAGAGAATGATAGGTTCCCTGTTGGATCAAGCAACTCTGGATAATCTGCTTATTCCATCTCCATATGGAATTGCTTATTTGTATGATGTTAATCTGGTTCTAAGATTTTTGAAGGCATTTTTACAGGGTGGAAATGGTCAATTAAATTCAATGCAATTGAAGAAAGTTGCTAGGTTGATGGATTTGTATGTAACAGAAGTAGCCCCAGATCCTTGTTTAAAAGCTTCAAAGTTCTTAGCTTTAGTTCTTGCCCTACCGGACTCTGCTCGGGACTCTTATGATGAAATCTATCGTGCCATGGACATTTATCTTGAGGTAGTTCCTTTTTGTCACAATATTTGCTGTGAATTTCAATTACTCTAGTTACCCTTTTTTTTTTTTGTTCCTAAGTGAAGGTTGATAAAATCTGGTCTTTTATGTAGGTGCATACTGGATTATGTGAAGAAGAAAAGATGGAAATATGTCGTTCATTGAACTATGAAAAGCTTTCAGTTGAAGCTTGTTTGCACCTGTCTCGTAACAAGAAATTTTCATCAAAAAGTGCAGTCCAAGCCCTCAAATCACAGCATGTCAAGCTTAAGACCCTTCTTGCAGGTACCGATGATTCGGAAAGCAAGGGGAGTGAACAAATCGTGCTTTATTCTGGGAAACTTGAGATTTCAACAGAGAGTGAGAAACTTAGAGCACATTTGCAAGGAATGCAATGTAGGGTGATGGAATTGGAGAAAGTTTGCAAGAAAATGCAAACCCAGATGGCTAAAATTATGAAGTCAAAAGTGCCAAATAGTAGTAGTACCAATTGTAGGTCCTTACCCAAGCTTTGTTCATGATAGTAATTTTTTCTTTCTTGAGATATGTGAATTATATATGTATTTAGTTATTTACATATATGTATATAGCATGAGAATTTTTTAATAAGTTTAAAAAAAAAAAAAATAAGATCTGGGTTTTTTATAGTGTCTGCTTCTAAATTTTGCAAAATCTAACAGGGAAGAGATATGAGATCATGGTTTTACAGAAAAGGGAGAGGACTTTTGTCATGAATCATGATTACTGTCTTTATAGTGTTGGCCCTCAAGGTGAAGTCCTTTTCTCAGTCACTCTCCCAAGGAGGCAGACTATAATGCTACTTCACAACTTGGCATATGATATTCATAAATTGCATGGGAATATTACTAAAATGCCACTAACTTTTGCTCAAATTAAATAATATCTATGTATTTTTATAATTAATTATAGATTCCCTTAACTTTTAATTTGTCAAACTAAATGGTTCATCATCTGCCAAAAAAAAAGTACTTCAACATCTAAAAAATCTTGTATTTTCTTGTACCATGGAAGTTCATTTATGTATCAAAGAACCAATTTTCCACATATATGTATATTTCAACTTATAACCTAAAGGTTTATGAAATGAAACTATGAAAAGTCTAAAAAATTGGGGATGGGTTTGGGCGTAGCGGTAGAATAGGTTGCATGTGGCTTTGAATGTCGGGTTCCTCTAACCCCCTCCATTGAGTGCGCACATGTGACTTGCGTGTGTATTCCTTTCTCAAAAATAATTAAAAGTCTACAAAATAATCTTTATTGGATTTTTCTTTTCAAAAAAAAAAAAAAAAGAGTTACTTTTGGCAAATGCAAATCATTGAGCATAGGTTAAAAAAAAGGCATGGTTGATGAAAGCAGACGTGGAGAAGTTAGAACTAGTCACACTTAACAGTACTTATATTTATTGTAAGACTTAAAATGCTTCAATTTATCGTAACAAAAGTTATACTATTTTTCACACCAAGATTCCTAGAGTGCGGTGCGGGTAAGGTTGACGACCTGCACCTCTATTTAATTTTGTTTGAGTAATAATCCTATGTCTTATTTCACAATAACATAAATCATAGTAATCCTGTTTTCGTAAATATAATAAATTATCAGCTCCATTTTAACTGATTTTTTTTTTTGAAAAAAAAAAAGTTTTATAATACGACACACATTCAAATAATATAAAAATTGAAGCTGAGTTATCTCCGACTCTTCTAACTGCAATATTTTCTTATATTGAAATCAATACTAAGCGTTGATAATATTTAAAATGTTTTAGGAGTTCTTGAATCAAATATACATTTACATACTTTACTTACTCGATCAATCCCAAAATAATTAAATTGTATAAAAGAAGGAAGCTATTAGTTGTGTTTGACCCCAACAACTATGATGCCAGAAAAGAAAAAAAATAATACTACGAATGGAGACAAGGATTCTTTTAATATTGATTAAATATTTGGTGTTGGAGAATATGATAACATTAGATGATTTGGATTAGTACGTATATCAACTGGCAAATCCAGCAATGCATGGCATGAAATGTGTTGCATTATTGGTCACTTACTCTTGCCAAAACCCAAGTTGGTGAAGATTGGAAGGAAGAATAATTACATTTTAAATTTTTAAATTCTGAACAACTTTAAATTAGAATAATTATAGCACGAAACAAAGACGGCATTTTATCAGCCGATGTATTGTAATCAATTAATAAAATTAAAACACTTTACATTAATTTGAATTATTTTAAAAAATAATAATAATGACATGTCCATTTAATACAGTAATTTATTATTATTTTAAAGTAATTTAAATTAATCCATATATTTTAATTTTATTTGTTGGTTACGACACGTTAGCTGCTTAGGTGCCGTCACTGTTCCATGCTATAATTATTCTTCTTGTTATGGTATCAGAGCGAAATCGTCACTCTTGCACGCTCCACATGCTTCCGTCCACCGAACACGGCGTCATTTCAGAGTGAATATGCGATTTTGAGGTAACTTCT
Organism: Croton laevigatus; assembly: GCA_949640765.1. Classification (NCBI taxonomy): domain Eukaryota; kingdom Viridiplantae; phylum Streptophyta; class Magnoliopsida; order Malpighiales; family Euphorbiaceae; genus Croton; species Croton laevigatus. The sequence continues at coordinate 9,215 of CATIWJ010122448.1, read as the reverse complement.
CTCTTCATTTTTCGTTCTTCTTTCCGTTTTCGTTTCATTTTCTTTTCTTTCTCGTGAAAAATCAGAAAAAATCTTGAAAATCTTTTGATGTCTGTGCTTTTTTTTTTTTTGTGATTTTCTTTTGATCTTGAGTTTTTCAATTTCTTCGTTCAATTTTTTTCTTTCACTTCTTCAATTCGTTTTGTCAAAATTGAGTCAGTGTTTGAATAAAACCAAAACTTAAGGTTTAATCGATTCTGCTTGTTCGTTCTTTGATTCAACAGTTAAATTGAGTTTCTTTCTTATTTTCTATAAAAATAGAGTCCTGAATTGTGTTCTTATTTTTTTTTCGTGTTGTTTGTTGATTGAAACCCGAAATTAGGATTTTCTAGTTCTAATTTTTTTTCTGAAAGGAAAAATCCTTTTGTGCGAAGTGCTTAATTTAGACAATCGAGCTGAATTCTTCTATTCTTTCCACGATGAGTATCTCACGGATTGCAGGAATTTCATTCTAGGTTATCTTTCAGATTCCTAGACTATACATTTGAGTAATTTATGTACTAGTCTCGAGTCTTGAAGATTTTTTTGTTTGTTTTTATCTTTTCTCATTCAATTTCACATTAGAGTTTCTTGTTTCCCTTTCTTCCGATTCTGTCTTTCAAAATCAGTAGGTTCGTAATTCTTCATCTACTTGATTTCTTGTTCAAGATGGCTAATTGAAGACAAGATACTTTTGATCCATAATATATGCATCCGAATGAGAGCCCCTCTTTGGTTTTTGTAAATCTAATTCAAACTGAGAAAAATGATGGCGTGTCAAAACAACCAAAATAAAAGCTACTCTTCCTAACAAAGACAAAATATGCAAATAGGGTGAGAATGGTCGAACCTAAGGGACTAGCCTTGTCGAAGGCTAACCAGAATTGAATAAATTGAAAAATAAAAGTAAGAATGAAGGTTTTGCGATATTGATGAAACAAAATGAAATTAAGGCAAAAAAGAAATTCAAATTCAAATTCAAAAGGAGACAAACTCAGCCAAAGATAATTTGAGGTATGAAGTTCACATAAATTGATCGTTGACTCTAGGATAACTCTTTAATTTAAGATTATAGATAAGTTATAGCCAAATGGAACATCCCCAAACAATCGTTCTTTATTATTAGATTATTAAGATATGATCTAATAATACCTCATAACTAACTAATAACTCTAAGTAAGACAAATGATTTAATTGCTGATTGTATTAAAAATTAGAAAGACTTTGCCCTAATCAACAAAGACTACGAGAATTTATTTAAACTAGATTATGTCTTCACTTAATATAACACAAAAGCCTGGTCACAATCAAATTATATTAATCGACACTTGTATCAATTCAACTAAATAATTACGGATTTAGCCTAGTTGATTAGCTATGTAAGTTTTTATTAATTGAATAGCGGACCCTGTTTGATCAAATAATAGAAAATCACTAAGGATATATTTTTCTAATAAGCCACAAAAAAAGACACAAATGCAATATAAATCAAAGAATAGTTAATGCATGTTAAGATCTCACAATCATAAAAAACTTCCACCTTGAATTATCCCTTGGTTATAAAGAAAAGTTTAGTCACGCATGGCTATGGAAAAACACATGAAAGATAAAAAAAATAAAACCTAAATTCGTTTCTTAGCTTGAGGGTGTATCATAATGCTCTCCTAAATACCCAAATTACACTTATATACTGATGAAAACTAGGGCCCACATTAATATGACAAAATTGGCCAATAAAATAGTGTTCAAATATTCTTCCTAAGCTTAAGCTTAATTTGTTAGATAAGATTGTGAGCCAGCGGCCTAGATAACTTCAGTGCGCTGTAGATGCTCTGCTCTGCTCATTAGTCTTGCCCAAGGATAAGTCTTGACAGCTTAAAAAATGTCAAGGATCTCTCAACTTTAACTCCTATGCTTTAGAACTCCCTCAATTATGCTCCACAAGCTTCTTTTAGATCAAATCCAACAGTCCCTAATGAAAATAAAAAAAAATAAATAAAATCTCATATTTAAGCATAATAAACATCAAATAAGCATAAAACTAGGAACTAAAAGTATGTTGTATTTGTAAGCTATCAAAAAACTATCACTCTTGGGCTCGAGCTATGAGTGTTGCACTTAAATCCAAGAACAATGTGTGCTTCATTGATGGTTCTGTTAGCCGTCACCTGTAGATCCAAATTATGCCTATTGGGAGCTATAAAACAACATGGTAATTTCTTTGATAACAAAAGTAATAAGCCCCTCAATCACACAAGGGTTGACGTGGCTTATGAATCTTGGAATGATCTTAAGGAAAGGTTCACAAATGCAGATTTTTTAAGGATCTCAAACCTCTAGGAAGAGATATATAGCTTTAAACAAGGTGAACTCTCTATCAATGACTATTATACTAGATTGGAAATGATGTAGGATGAGTATACTAGTCTTAGCCCTATCCCTAATTGCATATGTACTCCTTGTACTTGCAATGCCTTAGGAAATGGTAAAAGGATACGAGAATTCAGATTATGTATATAGATTCCTAAAAGGCCTTAATGAGAATTTACATTCAATCAATTCTTATTGATTGGAATTTTCTGCATACATGTTTCTTGTTACAAATATGTGTTGTTGTTTGTTTATTTTTTCATGAATTAGAGTGAGAGAATAATAGACCGGGTAGCTACTATTTGTTTATTATTTATTTTAAGTTTAGACAAATTTTAAATTTTTAGGTTAGAAACACAAACAAAATTACGTAGTTTTGGTCTAAAACTATAGTTTAACCTATAAGTCTTTTACTTATATTTGGATCCTGGTTCTTGATGTCGGTTCTGATTCTTCTCATGGTGCAAAATCAGTTTCAAGTCATTTTCACTAACTAAAGAATCAGAACAAAACCTACATAAAAAATTAGCTCCATATTCCGATTTGGTTCTAATATTGCTGGTTCTTCATCGGTTCAGGTTCAATGCAGTCCCAGGTACTGATTTGGGGCTTGGGACCCATGCACAACCATAGTACTATTAATCATGTAAAATGTATTATCTTTCTTATTGGTTATACAATATGGACAACCATTTTCAAAACACGCATCAAATTGCTAGGGGTGATTAGAAAATATCCGAAACCGCGAAACTGCTTTGATCCGCTCGCAACTACACTTCAATTGTGGATTAACAGTATATGCAGTGCAGTTTGCGATTTTTTGTTTAGTGAAACTGCAGGATGCGATGCGGTTTGCGGTTTTTCTTGGTAAAAATCCGCGGCTCGCTGTTAAACTACAAAGAAAAAAAATTTTAATATTTTTTTTTTAAATTTTGATTCAATTGACTAACAAAAATAAATTTAAAAAAATAAAAGAAAAGACAAACGTGAAAAACCTAACCTTGAGATCGGCTAATCACTATTTTCTTCTTCATCCCGTTTCTTCTCTCTCGCAGCAGGCAACGCCACCATAAGAGACTCTCACCAGCACCATCGGCACTAACATTCCTCGCAGCCGCTAACTCCACCACTCACACTGCCGACGATTCATGTTGCACTGGCAGCCACCCCATTCAAAAGTTAGTTTTTTTATTTTTTAAATTTTGCTCCTGTATCTCCGTCTGTGCCAATTCCAACTCCATGGCTTCTAAATCTAATTGGGTGTTTTTTTAATACTTTATCTAGCTTGGAACTTAAATGATTTATGATCAATGTTAAGAGAAAATCCTAAGTTTCCAACGCAAAATGATGCGTAAACAAACAAAATTACATATCAAAATCAATTATTCATAAACGAATAAAACTCACAAAAGTAAGAACACAGCATAAAAACGAAAAGGAGTTCCTAGGAAATCTATTAATGGACTCCCTCTAATCCGTATGAAGTACCACTGTTCTAATGTTCTTTGTTTGTATTATGTTTTTTTTCTTTTTTTTTTTGGTGTGGGGTAATGGAAAGAATTCTTTTAGGTTGATTCAGTTTAATTGTTCATTCATGCAAATGGAAATCAGTGAAAAAATGTGCAAATTTCATATGCGGTTTAGCCCTCAAATTTACGGTACGGTTTGGTGTGGTTTATCCCTGGTGCGATGGCGAATTGAGATTTCATGAATCCACAGGCGGTGGTGCAGTGCCGCCTCATTTGATCACCCTTACAAGTTGCTGAGAGGGTGTGATTTCGAAAAATAAAACTAAAAAAACTTGTGCTTTTATAAAAGTCCATAAGACCAACGGGATCACAGTTGGCTTTTGACATAAAAATATTAATCTTAAGGAGTAATTATAGGATTAAACAATGACGGCACCTCAACAACTAATGTGTTGTAACCAATTAATAAAATTAAAACACGTGGCATTAATTTAAATTACTTTTAAAAAAATAATAAATGATTGTATTAAATAGACACGTAAATCAACTATATTTAATACAATCATTTATTATTATTTTTAAAGTAATTCAAATTAATGGTACGTATTTTAATGGTTCAAATTAATGCTACGTATTTTAATGATTGGTTATGAACGTTAGCTACTGAGGTACCATCATTGTTTCATCCTATAATTATTCTAACAAGAAATAGGTTGGAGAATTTACATTCAATCAATTCTTATTGATTGGGATTTTCCTGCATTCCTGTTTCTTGTTAATTTGATGATGTGAAAATATATATGTCAGAAACGTTTTTTAATATGTACTAACATAGTTAGAACTTCACATTAATTATCTTAATTTATTTTCATTTAGATATTTTTTTAATATGGAGAACTCCGGTTCGCCCGGAATTGGATCCTAAATTGGAACTTGAGAAATGAAAACCAAGCCAGAACTGGAATCGAAATTTTGGTTATGGTTACAAATTTTAAAGGAATCGGCATATCGATTTTGATTCCGGTTTTAGATAGGAACCGACCAAGAAGTCGAACCACTCAGCCCTAAACAGTACTTATTCAGTCCACTCAACCACCTATTATCCACAAAAATTATTTTCATATTAAAATTAAGTTTACAATCATAAATGTGGAACGGGAATTTGTTTGGGGGGTTGGAGGGAGTGGGGGTGATAACTGTTATAAAGGAATTAGACTATGCTCCCAAAACACAAAAAGGATATTAGGCTTATCAACAAGTGAAATTTTATATAAGAAATAGAAATATTCTTATGATAGGTTTTATCAAATTATATGGAAAAAATTGCAAGTCGAAGGCAAACTTCTTTACAAAATACTCCCTCTGTTTGATCTAAATAGAGAAATAGAAAAAAAAATAAAAAATCAAAACTAAAAGAGAATAAATCTTTGGCACAAAACTTCCTATTTTATCTGTTAACTTGGAGATATTCACTGATAAATGTTTGTGATTGGAATGAACGTGAGGTTTAAAATGTGAAGATAGGTGTAGTAGGGAAGAAAACCTGAATAAAATATTGAATTTTCATAAATTTTGAATTAAAAATTATATATATATAAAATTTTTTGCATAATATTTTAATAAATTTTTTTCGGAAAAAATGTTATTCTTTTAGAGAGAGGGGAAGAGGAAGAGAGAGGAAATAAATTTAACTTGCTACTATTGGTTTAGATTATTAAAATTTGGTTTGGGTTTAAACCAAAAATGATATTGTCCATCTACACTTAAATTTAAATTTTATTTATCTTAAAAAAGAAAATTTTCCGTATAAATCGAATGTTTATTATAAAAAATTTCTCTCAAATAGAGTCCTAAAATTTTATTTAAACAATTTTAATTAATGGAAAAATAGACACTAACTTTCTAGATTTTTATTTTTTTTTTGAATCTCACTAAATTTTGATTGGTCGTATATATTTGTTAGCTTCTAGTATTAGCGGAGCAAGAGAATAATTTAGTGGGTACAATTTTAGTATTATCTTACCAATTTAAAAGGAAAACGGAATTCAAGTGGGACAATTTTGAAGCCACACTCTATAATATAGCTTTGCCAAATGGTTTACAAAACAAGTCAAACTAGGTTTCTTTTTCATTTTCATCTGACAGTTTTGTTACTCTGTTATGATTCTTAATGCAACCAAAAACAAAAAAGAATGGACCACGCAAATATGACAATATTGATAATACTACAAATAAAGGCTTGTGACCATAATCCTACATTTTTCTTTAAATGATGCTAGATTCTTATTTGAGAATGATTATGTATATATTTATGAACATTGTCCTTAACTTTTTGTTAGTACATTAAAAAAAATAAATTTAAAGAATGAATGCTTATTTCCTTTTAGAAAAATTGAAGGAATGTGTTGCATTCTAATTTAAGTTCAATTTTCCTTTAAAAAAGGAAATTAAGGTCAATTTTAGAGCACATGACCCAAGCTACCGACCGACCGACGAGACTAATGGTCATTAGAAATGGCGTAATCATGAAGAAATCAATTGATAATATTAATTAATTGTCCATCATAAACATTGATTGCAATGCACGTCTTCATATATAATAATGAAGAAATCAATTGATAATCATGAATGGTCATTAGAAATGGCGTAATCATGAAGAAATCAATTGATAATATTAATTAATTGTCCATCATAAACATTGATTGCAATGCACGTCTTCATATATAATAACCAATGGACTGAACTAAAATGACAGAACCGAATGCCTATAAATGTTTCCCTTCAACGCTACTCTGCTTAATTACAATTCCGACATACTAGTATTTGTTATATATGCCACTTTGGATTTATAATACTATTCTGATTTGTGTTCAACCAACTTAGCAACAACCCTTTCATACACATTATTCGAAATATGTATCTTTGCATGGAAATCCTTTTTTTTATTTTAATTCTGTACTATCTTTCCTCGAACTTGTTAGAATATTTATATCTACGAACAATTAATTATATTGCAAGATCTTATAAATATTGTCTTCGGAAAATTTATGAATGAGATTAATTTAGTAAAGAACTGACTTCGATGTTTAGAAGAAGAGAGATATTTTATTATGTGCTATATATATATATATATATATATATATATATTGTTCAGTACAAATTACACTAAAATAGGGATACATACTCTGATCTGTACACTAATCTTTTAGCTGCACTTATCTACAGCAGGTGGGCTTGGGCTTGGGCTTGGGCTTTGCCTAATATTTAGGTGGTGAAATAGCTAATATGTTATGGACATTTCAGCATGGTTGTAGAATTTATATTCAATATCTCCTCTTTTTCCATGGACGTGAATATTTTACTGGGTTATGAAAATTTCAGCTTTTTTCAATATGTTATGCACATTTCAACATGGTTGTAGAAGTGTTTTCCCAATATATACATATATATATATATCTTTTCTTTCCACAGGCCGTGATTATTACACAGGTTTCTAGTAAACAATATCTAATATGTAGCACCGTGGGTTGCACAATTTGGTACTATATACAATCATTTTCACTTGAAATCCGATTTCAACTATTGTAATATTTATATTGAGAGCACTAATTTAATAATGCTTGTTCGGGTTACAAATTCATTAGTCAACATTTTCAATGATGAATATTTTCAAAAATTGAAATATTTTAAGAAATGGTGATAAAAGTGAATAGAACCAAATACATTTACAACTACTTTTCATGATGAGTGTTGCAAATTCTCACATTTGCCATGACACACTAATAATGAACATCTTATTCATCAATCAATATTTTTAGAGAACTATGTAATTATATATGAAGCAATGTCTACTTCAATAAAGAAAATGTGAATATTACCAACATTAAGAAAATAAGATAAACACTACTACCAACAATAATGGTGATGTATCCCAAAGTTTCTTAGCACATATTAATGTTTAAAAGAGCTAAATTTTTCTTGTTTTAATCAATAAAATACAAATAGAATGTAGAAATGCATTTCTACATGAAATTAACGGTTAATCAAATGAATTTTCAATTGTGTGTCTTCTAAAGATAAACTGTAGCTGTAGAATAACTATAAACAGCTTACTCTCAAACACCTCCTGCTGGCTAGAAAAACTATTTTTTACAGTTAAGGAAGAATGGGAGTGGGGATTTCACTTTATAAACATTGCGCCATGGAATGAGATTTATTGTAGCATGAACTTCACAGCAATGTATGAACTAATAACAATATTAAACGAAAGACTAACCGTTTGTTTGACATTTGTGGAATTAGCATCATTAAGAACTTCACTCCAATTTGGTTCCATATCATCATCAACTGATCTGCCCAATCCTACCAATCTGGTTTCTTAGAGAGGTCCTCAGACACAATGGCACCAATACTGCTTTCCACCTGTCCATTATGAACAGGTACATTATCTTGAAAATGAAGCAACTCGTTGAAAGGAACTACAGCCCCGGGCATACCATTATTTTCTTCAGAATGAATGAACGGGGAGCCCATAGAGAAGTTTCTCTTTCATTTGATGATTGAGAAAAATATATAGAGAGCTTTAAGATCTCGTTCCTTCTGATGTAAAGAAAGAAGTCTGAAGATGTCTCGAAGATGATGAAGACAACTGCCCCATTGTGCCACTATTAAAACCTAGTAAAGATGCCTCATGGGATACTAATCGTTTCTCTTCTTGAATGAAGAAACTTGAAAAGAGTAAGGCAATTTAGGATATTTATCTTCAAGGGAGGTTGGAATATCCAGAAAAGATGCTGACATTGCTAGCAACCCCTGAGCATGCTAATATGCAGAGAATTACAAAAAGCATCAGCAACAGTCAAAATTTGAATCACACCAAAAGTGAAAGTCCAAAACTTAGAAACTATTCCATTAAAGGAAGCTACCAATTGAAAATTATAACTGCGCAATCAGGGTGTTTACCTCAAACAATTGACTACCTTAAGTGAAAATCCCTTCAAATTCCCAAAAATAACCGCTCAGAAAACAAATGAACAATATATGAACAATATTATGTGAAAAAAATCATCCAGCTACCTTAATGGCACCAAACTCATCAATTTTTGAGCTCTTGTGCTGAAGGGAAAAGGAAAGAAAAGTAAGAACAACTTGCTAATGGAATAAAGAACACATGAACAAGAGTCAAACTGAACACGCAATAAAACCAATCAGTCAAATTTGTTGATTAACCAGATTGCTGAAGTCAAAGATGGTGGGTCTACAAAGCATCATTATGCTCCCAACATCATCATTTCTATTTGTCTCCCGTTAATTGTAATTTGTTGATGCTCTTTCTGTATATATTGTTAGTTTCTGTAA
>CATIWJ010122415.1:0-16302 GCA_949640765.1 Croton laevigatus | reverse complement strand
CTTCACGAATATTCAATCGCTTTTCTTAGATTTAGGGTGGATTCTCTAATTCTTGGATTGCATCACGAATTCAGATCTACTTATCAACTTCGTTGTGGCGTTCTTCTGATTTCGGTCCTTCAAAATCCTTCGTTTATTAGCGTTCTTGCTTCTTTAAGCAACGAGTGTTATAGGGGTGGTTTTCCTTCGTTGTTGGAATTCTCTATCAGATCGTATGTTGGAGTTTCAGACTCAATGTCATTGGGTTCCGTATCAGCTTGTGGCTGTAGGAATCGCCTCCAAGCAACTAGAGCGCTATGATAAGAGCGGGAACACTCATTAGATTAGTGCTCCCCTTCCCTTCTATCTATCATGGGTTAGGGGAGAAGTAACCTTTATTCCTACTAGCTGGAGCTCTAACCTTCCTTACTTCTATACTTATAGAGATTTAGACCAGCTATCCGCGCTATTTGAAGATAAAACTTTTTCATTCATAGAAAGATTCTTGACCTAAATATTTTACTAGTACCTTTCCTTTCCCCGGAAATCCCTCCTTTGAGATTGGACGGCAATATGGATTGTTAAAAGCTCTCTTTAAGAAAAGAAAAACCAAGCAAGCACAAAGCAGTTCCTAAGCCTAAGGCAGTCTTCCAAGACTGTCTGACCTACTAGGAGTTACCACTTTGACTGGGTAGCCCTTCTATATTATCGATTCATAAGACCTCCTATTTGAAATATCAAAAGAAAAGGAGCACGGCCAGGATCCGATATGAGAAAGAGAGCCACCTATGTCCCTATTTAGAGACAAGAATGGAATTGCGTCTATCTGACTGATCGACAGTTATAACATGAATTTCTAACTCCTTTATCCATAGGAAAAACAGGAATGTTTCCTTTACTTGTACAATAGGAATGAATAGAAGGAAACCGCTATACATTTTAAGTCTAAATCGCTGGAACATCTTTCTTCTCTCCAGCAACCATCAGCAACTTTTGCAACATGAGCTACTTTAACAAACGGAACTAAATAAAGAAGCACATGTGACAACATCTTTAAGTCAAAGATATACATACTCTATTACTTGAAGACCTGTACACCATAAACTGTTGGGGCATAGGATGGACGAGGGCCTTGCATCCTAAATTAAGCTTGTTTTAGGCATTACTCTTCTACCACTCCCATTGTGTAAAGTGCAACCTTGTATTCGCCGTCTTCTACAATAGATTCACTTTCACTATATGCTTTGATCTCTATTTATTTCAGGGTGTTCTAAGAGTCTTTTTTCGCTACAACGTATTTACCGGTTAAGTAGCTTATAAATGCTGCACGCTCCCTAAAGTAAATTAAATAACTCCTACCACAGGAAAACTCCTTAATAATTGGGACTTCATGGCCTAACCTTTTCTTTTACACATAAAGCAACCACAGAACATAACTCCATAAGCAGTAGTAGATACTTTCGCTTCCTTAGCAACAGTTACAGTTTGCAAAGAAGCCCTGTACGATAAAGCAAGCAGTTCATCCTCACTCGCCCTAAGACATCTCAAGATCTTGACCTTCGTTATGTATTCTGGCTTTACTTCTTTTGGTTAGTGGAAAACTTCTATTGTTTTCTTAAAAAATGGTCTCTTTTCTTCCCAGCAAGCAACCTTCTACTCGCAGATCATCTCTCTCCGGCATTTTGGTCACTATCGCAGTAAGGGTTATTGCCAGGATTGGTGGATATCAATTCTTTTTTATGCACTTATAGTTGAAGCTAAACAAAATTGTTAAAGGCAAAAGCCAATCTAAGGATAGAGTCTTGATTGTGCAATGTTGTTCCCCGAACCATTGAAATAAGCACAGTAAAAGGACCACCTAAAGGGAAATCAATCCTTATACCACACCACTATTAAGCCATGCTGGACAATCTTTTTTCAAGAAATAGAAATTGGCTGGAATCTTCTTCATGAATAGTTATATATAACCTCGCATACACATGACTTAACCATGGATACTTCTGCCCCGCCATCTAAACTTTGGGCCTAGGTACCCAAGATCAATGAGTTTTCATTCATAAATGAAATCTTTAAACTTCCGACATTTAAAAGAATTCACTAAAGCACTTCATGATTTCTCATCAACGCTTGCTATTTCATTGAAGTCACCAGCTAGCATCCAGGGTACCGATATTTCCACATCTGAAAAAGGTTGCTGCCAGAGCCAGGCTTTCAAACTCTCCATAGGTTTCGCATAGATAGCAGTAAATAAACATGTGCTCTTCTTCTCTTTCATATGAAGGAAGTGAGAGTCATCCTAAAGGAATCCACTCATATATCTTTGCTCTTCCATAGAACCCCAATCCTTACCGAATAACCTTGATGTTCCACCCGATGCGATGACGAAAACCCCAATCCTCTAACCACTTTCTCGGCCTTCTCACCACTCACCTATCTTTCCAAAAGCACAACTATATCTAGCTTATACAGGTGGAAGTAAGTCCATTATTACACCATGAAACCTTTTACACTTCTGGCACCAAGGCAATTCAAAACACTAATTAATAATAAACCACAAAATAAGGAAAGAACAAAACACAGGCTATACTGATGAGTTGAAAGCTTAAGAGGTGGGGAAACCCCTCTATAGTCTAGGAGCATATTCCCACTCTTTTCTGTGTTCATTCAATGCTTTGCTTGTGGATTGGAAATGCGGCAAGGTCAGCCCTTTACTCTTAGATAAATATCAGCATAGCTTCGTAATGAAACTTCTCGCATATCTTCTCTGAAAGCGAGAGCTTGAGATGCATCCGTTCTGAAAGTGATTTTTCCGAATCCAGAGATAAAATACGGGCAACCTTCTTCCCTAGCAAGAAGGAAGACAAAAGATTAGATTCATGTCTCTGCAGCTCTATCATCTCCGTCACGCTGGGAATTGATAAAAGACGTTCTAGCTCCGTTGAAGTGAAAGTTTACTTGATAAATGTATGGGATATGCCTAAAAGGGCAGTGCCATAAGGGTTTTTCTAATCAATGCTACGCTTGTCCTAATCAAGCCAAGACTTTTATATGCTATGCTCTGTACGCTAGACTTTTCCTTTTTACCCGATCCCGGCATAGAATGGTCTTCATATTGGTTAGAATTGGGCGGTGCTCCATATCCACTATGAGGGTGCTCTTTTCAAGGTAATTTCATGCCCCTCTTAGTATAGGGTCTTAAGAAGGAAGAAAAGAATGTGATGCTATCCCCTGCAATAAGACGCTCTTTGCTCGTGCTAGAATGAGTGCAAATATGTCATTTGTCAAAAATTCCTAATCATTGACCGGAAAGGTAGTAATCAAGGCCAAAAGTCAAAAGGGACCTAGTTGAACACGACAGCACAAATAGTTTAGTCTCCGGTGCAATAGAAGAAGGTTTTGGACTCCTATCATAATTTATTGCTAACGCGAGAACTTGTGTTTCGGCTAGTGCCAACTGGTTCTAATGCGAATCAAGGAGCGGTCAAGGATCCTTTGGTGCTTCCTCAAGGTCCATTAACACGAAGAAAAACTAAGAAGTTTCAAGCAAGATTAGGAATGAATGTGCAAGAGCAAATGAGCAAGGAATTGATTGAAAATGCGTCTGAGAACTTCAACCAAGGATTATCATGATGCTGAGTGCAAGTTTTGAAGATTAAAATGCCGTTTTACAAGGCTGGCGTGTTGACATGTTTTGGGCGTGTATTTTGGGCTTATTTTGGTGGTATAATTAGTTAGTTAGGACCACATGGGTTTATTTATTTGTTATTTTCATTTTTCCTTAAGAGTTTAGAATTAGGTTTCTTATTTTTCCTTATTAGAATAGGGCTTCCATCTTTTGTTAAGGCTTCACTATATAAGGGCCTTTGATATGTATTCTTGGGGAATCAATCAATCAACTTTTCGAATTTTAATAGAGAATTATTCTTCAAGAATATTTTAATTGCTTTTAGATTTAGGGTGGATTCTCTAATTCTTGGATTGCATCACGAATTCAGATCTACTTATCAACTTCGTTGTGGCGTTCTTCTGATTTCGATCTTTTAAATCCTTCATTTATTAGCGTTCTTGCTTCTTTAAGCAACGGGTGTTATAGGGGGTGGTTTTCCTTCATTGTTGGAATTCTATATCAGATCGTATGTTGGAGTTTGAGACTCAATGTCATAAGGTTCCGCATCACCAAACCTCTTAATGAGGAAAAGCTAAATTCCATCATTCTAAGACTTGGAATGATTGATGGTACGTCTCTTTAACTCTATCTTTTAATTTTAAGTATTTTGATATGTTCATGCATTTATCTTGAAATTTGAATGCTCAATTGTTGTGCAAAAACTATTTTCCCAAAATCCCCTAAGTAATCTATATTGTTAAAACTATTTTTTGTATGTCGAGCACGAGACCAAAGGGTTGCACGAGATCCCGTTGCTTTCATGACCTGATTTCTTCCTGCCCATCACGCTCGAGACATACCCTCTCGTGTGCTACATGTTTGCTGAAAGTTGAATATTTAAAATTCCATCTCATGCGTGACGTGCACGTCATATGCACAAACATTTTTGGAAAATTAGCTGTTGCTAGTGCGAGATGGTACCCAAACTTCAAAAAATTTTAGCAATCAGATCTTGCATCTCGTGCACAATTTGCTTAAAATTTTAACACTTAAAAGTTTTAAGGGGTAGCAAGTGAGAACCATCGATCTCATGCGTGATCAGTGAGAAACAAGCTTGAAAATTTCAAAATACTTAAGGGGATTTTTTAAGCAATTTAGCACAACAATTAAGAATTATATATAACAAGTTTAATGCATGATTATACTAAAGTGCTTAGAGTTTAAAGGATAGAGTTAGAGAGACGTACCATTAATCATTCCAAGTTTGCGAATGATGGAATTTAACTTTTCCTTATTTAGCAGTTTGGTGAAGATGTCCTCTAACTGGTTATCCATCTCTATGAACTTCAATGCAATGTCACCATTTTGAAGATGATCTCTAATGAAATGATGTCTTATAACTATATGCTTAGTTCTAGAATTGTTTATGGGATAGATATATTTATGGCACTAGTGTGATATACCTAATGGGGATGTGAGTCTTGTTCTACGCCAAAATCATGCAATGTTGCTTAATCCATAAGATTTAGGCACAACAAGCACCAGCGGCAACATACTCCGCTTCTGCGGTAGAAAGACCTTTGGATAATTGTTTTTTGCTAAACCAAGAGACTAAGCATTCACCTAGGAGATGGCATGTTTTAGAGGTACTTTTTATATCTAAAAGACTACCGGCATAATCTGTATCTGAATAGCCAACTAGGTCAATGCATGTATTTCAAGGAAGAAATACAAGTTCTCATCCAAAGCATGCATGTTAATTTGGAGAGAGATGAACCTGAGCCTATGCTACTAAATGGATACCTGTTCGGCAAGTCAAGTTCAAGTGAAGGGAAAATGGTTGTGCTTGTGAAAATCAAAGATTAAGCATGAAGACTGAAGTTGGGGGGCCAATATTTAATTAGGTCCAATAGTTAATTAGGGCCTTTGTTTTAATTCCTTTTATTTTTGTTTAGTTGGCTAAATTATATTTCAATTATGTTTCCTTTAGTTGGCCGAATTCTATTTCAAGTTGTGTTAGGGATTATTTAATTGTTTTCCTTGTTATTTTAGGTTTTGTTAGACGAAATCCCTTGGGCTATATAAAGGGAATTTCGGCAGCCACTTAAGATACACATTATCATTATTGAAATTCAATTGAGAGTTTACTTTACTTCTTTGTTCTTCTTAGAACTTTCGGGTGTTTCAAGATTTCTTGAGGCATTCTAGCAATCAAGTTAGCAACTGGTTGTTAAATGATATTTGATGTTTAGGTTGTTTGTTGCATAGATAATAGAAGGTCTAAACACAACAAGTGAGAATCGAAATTTGAAATTCTATTAAAAAAGGGGTAAAGGTCTTAAAGGTTCGATTGTAAGGCTGTCTTCTACAAGGATAGAGGAAGGTCTTGCTCGATCACAACAAGGTTGTTATCAATGACATAAATGAGAAGGGTGGATTCCTCCACCATGATAAACAACATGATGTGGGAGACAAATGATGGTAAGTCTTACTGCGTCATGATGGTGGCCTTATGCATAGCGACCTCTTCTTGATCAGAACGACCTTTAAGTATATACGAATTAACATGTATTCTTGTGTGACCTGAACATGGCATGAGATGTTGGTCTCCAAGAAAGAATTCAAGAATTGAAGAGGGACAACAAAGACCACATCAAAGACATAAAGAGGATCCTAGTGGAGAAGGCCAAACTTGAGGAGGAGTTATACCTCCAAAAGGAAAAAGACCACCTTGGCAGAGAAAGGGTGGGGAAAAACTATGCTGGAGTTGCACATTGCCCATCATGAGCTGTACGAAGCTTAGCAGGAGCTAAAGGCTTGCCAACAAAAATATTCATCTAAAAATAAAAAAGCAAGCAAACTGGATAGGGCGTCCGAAAAGAACAAGAGGAAATGAGGTTACAATTTAGAAAGGTAGAAGAAAACACACAAAAAAAAGTTGCCAACCTCAGAAGAAAGTAGGAGGTCACCCACAAACGAAGAGATCGCTGCTTTTAAAGAGCAGTTGGAAGAGGCGAAGGACACGACAGGACAATTAATTGGCGGCTTGATAGCCGAGCTTCACTAACAAATTTTTAAGGAAGCCATGGATGACCTCTCCTTTATCCTACAAATGGTCCCTTGATACACATGGACTGGAGCTAGGACATGATCAAGGATCTAGCAAGGAGCTTAGGAGTTGATTTGAAGAGATAGAACTCATGAAAGCCAAACCAACATCTAATGATCCTTTCATATAACCAAGTGGTTTGATAACAAGGATAAGAGCTAAGAGATTCAAGGAAGCCCATTTGGAGAGAGATGAACCTGAGCCTGTGCTACTACACGACAAGTCAAGTTCAAGTGAAGTTGGTGACCCAATATTGAATCAACCATGGAAATTGAAGTTAGCGGCCTAATAGTATGGAGACTGAAAGAGGGCGGCCCAATATTTAATTAGGCCCAATAGTTGGACGAATTTCTTTATTTGAATTCCTTTTATTTTGATTAGTAGCCAATTTTGTTTCCTTTAGTTGGGCAAATTCTGTTTCCTTTTAGGATATGATTTTTTTAGGTCAATTAAAGTTTGCTTCCTTTAGGATATGATTTTTTTAGGTCAATTAAAGTTTATTTCCTTTTAGGATATGGTTTTTAGGTCATATAAAGGCCTAAAATGAATTTATATGGAAGAACATAATTATGATGATTTGAAATTTCAATTGAGAGGCTATTTTACTTCTTTGTTCTTTCTAGAACTATGGGTGTTTCAAGATTTTCTTGAGGCATCCTAGCATTCAAGTTAGCAACAGAGGCTGATTTGATCTTTTGATGTTTAGGTTATCTATTGAATAGATAATAGAAGGTCTAAACACAACAAGCAAGAACTGCAATCTAAAATTATGTTCAAAAAGTGTAAAGATCTTGAAGATTTGATTTTGAGATTGTCTTCTTCAAAGATAGAGGGAAGGTCTGGAAGGATCGATTGCAAGGTTGTGTTCTGCAAGCATAGAGGAAGGTCTTGCAATGATCACAACAAGGTTGTCTTCTGCAGGGATAAAGGAAGGTCTTGCGATGATCACAACAAGATTGTTATCATCCCTACATCATTGGAGCAAGCCAGTGTTGAGGTCGATTTTCCTACTAGGAGCTATTGTGCTTGGAATGCCAAAATCCCTTGGTTTTGAATATTTGACAAAACTTACTTGAAATTATGATCGACTAATGACATTTCAAGTGTTTAAGTGTTGTTCCAGCAACTCCAAACATAATTAAAGCAAGATGATTCGTATAATTGCTAAAGAATTGAAGTTTTAAAGAAACATAAAGGTCACGCATGTGATGGGCATTTTCTCATGCTTTAGGGGTGCCAAAATAGTCCAGCCCTCAAAGGAAGTATTAGTCTAGCATGCTAAGCCTGTCCAGTAAAAAATTGGAATTCTGTCTCGTGCTCTACTGATACACATAGACAACCTAAACATCAAACCTTAAGGCACAAAAAAGAAAAATTATAAACTGTCTAGGCCTTTAATTCTTCTCACAAACCAAAAATCAGCACCTAAGATATGGGAATTGCCTAGATTACCCTTTGAGCAATTGGATTCTCACACCTTTTTTTTTAATATTTTTTAAACTAAAAGAAATAGAATTTGAAAACTAAACAAGAATAAACAAAGAAACAGCCACTACAAATTCTTTTTTTCCCTTTTTTTTTGAGGAAAGAAGAAGATCATGGATAGATGGATTGATATCAATTGAAAACAATAAACCAAAGCTCTGATACCAAATGATAACAACCTTGTTGTGATCATCGCAAGACCTTCCCCTATCCTTTTAGAAGACAACCTTGTTGTGATCCTCGCAAGACCTTCCTCTATCCTTATAGAAGACAACCCTATTGCGATCGTACAAAACCTTTTTGTATCCTTGTAAAAGACATCCTTGAAATTGAACCTTTAAGACCTTTACCCTTTTCGAACGGAGTTTCAGATTGTATTTCTCGCTTGTAGTGTAAACCTTTTATTATCTATGCAATAGACAACCTAAACATCAATGATAATTTAACAACCAGTCGCTAAACTGATTGCTAGGATGCCCCAAGAAATCTTGAAACACCCCATAAGTTCTAGGAAGAACAAAGAAGTAAAATAACCTCTTAATTGAAATTTCAAATCATTATTATTATATGTATAAATTCATTTTAAGCCTTTATATAGCCTTTACATGACCTAAAAACCATATCCTAAAAGGGAACAAACTTTAATTGGCCTAAGGAAATAATTAAATAATCCCTAACACAACTTGTAATAGAATCCAACTAACTAAAGGAAATAGAATTCAACTAACTAAAGGAATAAGAATTCAGCCTACTAAGGGAAAACAAAATTTGGCGTACTAAACAAAATTAAAGTAATTAAAACAAAGAAATTCGTCCAACTATTCGGCCTAATTAATATTGGGCTGCCATCTTCAGTCTCCATGCTATTGGGCCGCCAACTTCAGTCTCCATGTTTGATTACATATTGGGCCACCAACTTCACTTGAACTTGACATGTCATCTAGTAGCATAGGATTAGGTTCATCTCTCTCCAAATTAGTAAGCATGCTTTGAATGAGAACTTGTAGGGCTTCCTTGAATCTCTTAGCTCTTAGCCTTGTTAGTGTGGCTTTCGTGAATCTATCTCTTCAAATCCACTCCTAAGCTCCTTGCTAGATTCTTGATCATGTCCTAGCTCCAGTCCACTCTTATTAAGGTTAGCATACAGTTTCTCATGCCTCAATGCATCTAAGATCAATTGCAAGTGTTCAACATGTTCATCAGGATTTTTGCTATAAACAAGTATATCATCGAAATAGACAACAATAAACTTGCCAATAAAAGACCTTAAGACATGGTTCATCAATCTCATAAAAGTACTAGGAGCCTTAGTTAAATCAAAAGGCATCAGTAACCATTCATATAAACCATATTTAGTCTTAAAAGTAGTTTTCCATTCATCACCCTTTTTCATTCTAATTTGATCATACCAACTTTTTAAATCAGTCTTTGAAAACACAAAAGCGCCATGCAATTCATCAAGCATATCATCCAACCTAGGAATAGGGTGTCTATACTTTATCGTGATGTTGTTTATGGTGCGATAATCAACACACATCCGCCAAGCCCCATCTTTCTTTGGCACAAGCAAAATCGGAACCGCACAAGGTGATAAACTTTCCCAAACGTAGCCTCTCTCCAGTAACTTACTTGTCTCTCTAACTCTTTTCTTTCCTTGGGGTTAGCTCTATATGGTGGATGGTTCAAAATTTGGGCTCCAATAATAAATTCTATTTGATGTTGAATCCCTCTAAGTGGCGATAGTCGAGGTGGTAGTTCCTCGGGAAAGACATCTTCATAACCTTGCAAAAGAGAACTTATATTGCTCAAAATAAACCCAGCCAAATCATTAGTAGACAACAATCACCCTTATTAGCAAATAAACATTCTTTCTTTGCAATCACATCCTTTTTAGCCTCTTTAGTTTTTTCAACTGTTTTTCCATTCTCGAAAGCTTGCTGCAACTCAATTTGATCATTCAAAGAGAAACTTTATTAAAAGAGAAAGAATGTGACATGGTCTACCTTTCGATCAAATTGCCATGGTCTTCCCATTAGAATGTGCAAGCTTATAGAGGTACCACATCGCATAGAACCTCATCAACATACCTACCAATGGAAAGTGCCACTCGAACTTGTCCCATCACCTTAATCTCTCCACTATTGTTGAGCCATTGTAAACAGTAGGGCTTTGGATGCTTTTTGGTTGGGGAGTTGTAATTTCTCCACCATGTACATGCTTGCAACATTAGTACAACTCCCGCATTTATAATAAGACTACAAAATTTTCCACTTACTAAACACCTAGTGTGGAATAAAATTTTCCATTGACTATCAAACTCACTCTTAACTTGGGCACTTAAAACTCTCCTAGCAACAAACAAATCCCCCCATGACTGGTCCCTCTTCCTTACCCCATCAAACTCACTCTGAGATTCCCCCTCACTCTTGGCCTCTCTCTCATCTTCACTCTCAACCTCCCCATAGGCATTAATGAACATGGTTCTTTTGTTAGGACATTGACTCGAGATATAACCAAACCTTTGACGCTTAAAACACCTAATTTCCCTTGACTTAGACTAAGGAGTAGTAGAAGAATTTGAGATCTTGGTCTTAGGTTTAGCATTAGAAATACTTACCTTGGGTTTCGAAGACTACCTTTGAATGCATAAGGTATATTATTCTCTCTTTTGTAGGATGCCACCAAGGATTAGAATTTGAGAAAGTATTAGGTCCCTTTTTGGAACTGCTTTTCCTCTTAAGTTGGGCTTCCACCTTGATGTAGCAATTCCTCTAAGTCAAAAAAATTTTGCATCTCCACAATATCATGGATGTCCAAATTTAAACCTTGGAGAAATTTGGCCATGGTAGCCTAGGATTCTTCTTCAATGTTTGCTGAAATCATTGCAGTCTCCATCTCTTGATAGTAATCTTCCACACTCTTAGAAACTTGTTTCAAAGTTTGAAGTTTTTGATAAAAGTTGCGGAAGTAGTAAGTAGGAACAAACCTCTTTCTCGTGATGGCTTTCATCTCTTCCCATTTAGAAACCACTCTCTCACCATTCCTTCTTCTTGAAATGCCAAGTTGGTCCCACCAAATAAAGCATAATCCAAAAATTCTAAGGCTACAACTTGTACCTTCTTTGCTTCAGAATAATTTTGGTAGGCAAACACCATCTTGATTTTGTCTCTTGGTTCATCTCGCCGATGTCCTCCTTGGAGTAGTTGAAGATACTCATCAGCACCTTTTTCTTTCTCTCTAACAGCCCCTCTGCCCACTTGCTGATATCAACCTTGTTGTGATCGTCACAAGACCTTCCTCTATCCTTATAGAAGACAACCTTGAGATCGAACCTTCAAGACCCTTACCCCTTTTCGAATGGAGTTTCAATTTGTAATTCTTGCTTGTTATGCTTAGACCTTCTATTATCTATGCAATAGATAACCTCATCAAAGATCAAATTAGCCACTGTTGCTAACTTGATTGCTAGGACTCCTCAAGAAATCTTGATACTATAATTTTTAGGAAGAATAAAGAAGTAACATAACCTCTCAAATTGAAATTCAATAATAATAATCTATGTTTTTAAAAGGCTGCTGAAATCCCCTTTATAATAGCTAAGGGATTTTGGCTACAAAGGAAATAAATTATTCGTAAAACAACTTAAGGAAATGAAATATATGAAATAATCCCTAATCAAACTTGACATAGGTTTTGGCCAGCTAAGGAACAAAAGTTCGGCCAACTACCTAATTAAATAAAAAGAAATAAACAAAAAGGCCCTATTGAAATGTTTAGGCCCAATTTCATCATCCCATGCTTAATCTTGGGCTTTGACAAGCATGACCATCTTCTCCCCACTTGAACTTGACTTGTTGAATAGGTAATCTTCTAGTGGCATGGATTAAGATTCATCTCTTTCCAAATTAGTATGCATGCCTTGGATGAGAACTTGTAGTGCCTCCTTGAACTTCTTAGCCCTTATCCTTGTTGTTGGACCACTTGGTAATATCAAAGGATCATTAGATGTTGGTTTGGCTTCCTTGGGTTTCTTGCTTGACCCTAACCATGTTTTATCTCTAGTCCATATGTATCATCCCGGATTTGTCCTCAAATATGAAACATTATCAAAAGGAGACAAATTAGAAACATTGAAACTTGCACTAACATTATACTCACCAGGAAGATCCAATTTGTTGACATTGTCATTAATCCTCTCGATGACTTGGAATGGACCATCCCCACGTGGTAGCAACTTAGACTTCCTCTTCTTTGGAAATCATTCCTTTCTTAGATGCAACCATACCCAATCTCCTGGTTGAAAAGATCACTTGTTTTCGGCCCTTGTGCTATTCTTCATAAAAATTATTGTTTTCTTCTCTATGTTGCCCCTGGCTTTTTGACGCGGAACCTATGGCACCCGGTCTGTTATCAAACTCCAACAACGAAGGAAATCCACCCCCTATAACACCCGTTGCTTAAAGAAGTAAGAACGCTAATAATCGAAGGATTTGAAGAATCGAAATCAGAAGAATGCCACAACGAAGTTGATAAGTAGATATGAATTTGTGATGCAATCAAAGAATTAGAGAATCCACCCTAAATCTAAGAAAAGCAATTGAATATTCTTGAAAAATAAATTTGTATTAAAATTCTGAATAAAAAGTTCTCAAAATCGACATCTTAAAGGCTTTTATATAGTGAAGCCTTAAATCCTAACAAAAGATGGAAATCCTATTCTAATAAGGAAAGTAAGAAACGTAATCCTAATCTCTTAAGGAAAATAAAAAAAATAACAATTAAACAAACCCATGTGGTCCTAACTAACTAAATATGGAGGGGACCACCAAAATAAGCCTAAAATATTCAACAAACTTGCCAATCACGTCAGCACCATGCTAAACACACCCAAATCTTCAGAACTTGCTCTCAGCATCATGATAATCCTTGGTTGAAGTTCCAGCTCCATTCTACCCTTTTCAAATGCATTTTTAGTCAATTCCTTGCTCATTTGCTCTTGAACATACACTCCTAAGCTTGCTTGAAACTTCTTAGCTTTGTTTCATGTTAATGGACTTGAGAAAGCACCAAAGGATCCTTGACCGTTCTTTGATTCACATCAGGATCCTTGACACCTTGATTCACATCATCTAGTCTCGCATTACTCGTTTTATGAATTCCAGTATTGGATTTGACTCTAATCCAGAGGATTTATGTCGACCTATCTTTAGGTTTGCATGCAACTCCTTTTAATTGCGAATGATCAATTAACAAAAGAATCTCTCGATCTCAAATTGTAAAAACAAGTTTGAACTAAAAACGCTAGCAGAATTTAATTCAAGCAAATATTAATCACAATTAAATCTCAACATCGACAATAGTCAGATTAGTTTAACAAATCAAATTGCAAAATAAATTCAAGGTTCATATTCAGAATCCAAATACTAACTCAATTTTAGTCCATCATCAATCGCATAAATTTCAATGAACTTAAAGACAAAAGGAAGCAAAATTAGGCCAAGAAAATACTGAATTTTTTGCCTCTTCAATCTGCCAAAACGCACAGCTTCAGCTGGGTTGCTTTGCCTTGGTTATGTCCAAAACGCAAGATTACCTTGCATTTTGAATTTCTTCTTCCTTTACTGAGTTCTAGCTCTTCTTTGTTCTCCGATGCGTCTGGTTTTCGTCTCCTCCAATCTCTGTGTATTCTTTGCTTCTTGGGTTTTTCATCTCTGTCTTGTTCACCCTCTCCTTCCTTTTCCAGTGATATTTGTGTTTCTCCTTCTCCGTTGTCAAGCTTTGCTCATAATTTCTGGTTCTAAAATTACTGTCCTCCGGTTCTACTTTATTTTGTGATTTACTGTTGCTCTTTTTTGTTCCTCTAAAATGATTCGCCGGTCGTGAACCGATTGTGAGTTCTCCCTCTACTTTGATTTTTCGGTGAAGCCCAAAACTCATCAATCGTTCTCTCCCTCTCTATTCGTCGATCTCCTCTCTCGCTGAAACCCTCTTTTTTCTTTTCTTTTTCCATTATCAGACTCCTCTTCAATTTTGAAGACTCAAGTCTCCCATCCCTTCGCAAAACGCTGTGCAAAGAAAACCCAGAATTCTTTAACGCAGAACGCTGCGTTTCACGACAAGGGGAAATTCCATTCTTCTATTTGGCTGAAAACGGTGCACTTTAGTGGAGAAAATGCAGCACAAATTACTGCATTTTGCTGAGTACCCAAAACAGCCCTTGCATTCTTCAAACTATATGAAAAAGTCCCTATTTAGTGTTGTCTGTTTGCAACAAGTCCAAAATCTTACATTAATGTCCAAATTATATTGCACTTTGCCATTTTTGCCAAATTTTCCGTTCCTTTCATTAATGACACTCGATTATAACCTGACAAATAAACTTAAACAAAATAAGTACTACAAATATTCATTAACCACTAGTTATAACCAAAATTAAATAATATTTCCCACTAAAAACATGTATAATTAGGCTTATCAAATATCACCACACTTAAGCGTTTGCTTGTCCTCAAGCAAATAATCAAAAGCAATAATCAGAGAGCATTATAACGACTTAATGAGTGTAGTTGTACCACTTAGACCTAAAGCCAATGAAGAACTGGCCTCAAGAATAGATAACAGTCATGTGAATAATAACAATTAAATATGCCTATACTTTTAAAAACAATTCAAAAATTATTAAGCAGGATTGCAAACCAAGCGAAGACCATGTGTGTGTGAATCAATACGTAACGAAGGATAAAATGAAATCAACTATGCTGCCTTACTCTCCCACACACAAATCCGGAAGTACAAACACAAAGCAGTTATGTTTAAATGCAACAATGCTAAACAACACACAAACCGATTACTATTAAAAAATTTTTCTTTTCTTTTTTTTAATTTACTTTATTCTTTTATTATTATTATTATTATTATTATTTTACTATTTCAATGCCCTCGAGTGCATTTTATGCTCCATCCCAATTTTTACTCATTCGATTGCTACAAACCGGCTTAATAACCCTTTTAGATGTGCATTGGCACTTATTTGGCTTCCACTATCTAGGTGAATCATATTACCAGGAATACCCATCGAGTGGTACTTTGCATACTCATATCTTATACTAAGACATAAAAGTAGTATTATTGGAAATTTATAGTTAAGTTACCGAGTTTAGGTTCAATCAAATGAGGGACATTACTTTGTTAACTAAAATTTAGAATTAATGCATCCACACACAAAAATGATTTGGACAAAACTGCTCTGTGTTTACAATTCTAGACTCACCAAACAAAACAAAAGACAACATTAGTTTACGTTCATAATTTCCTCAAAACATACTGATAGTGCTTAAAAAGATTTCAACTCAATTCACAATCATGCCATAGAAACATTTTAAGTTCAAAACAAGGCACATTAATTGTGACCACATGCATGACCGTCAACTATATAGTTCCGTCATAGACCAAAAAGTAATCCTAGGCAAAACACATAATACACTCTCATTGACCGCACCAATTCAAACCACAAAATCTCTTCCCCACACTTAAGTGTTTCAATAAATAGTAGGTCATAATTATAGCATTAAAATTCATCAAAACGGAACATCATACAACAAACTCAAAGGGATAGTAAGACCTAAACAAATCTAAGCTCAAAATTTCAACATTATACCCTTAATAATAAACAAACCCCTCCCCACACTTAAGTGGCACAGTGCCCTCAATGTGCGATTAATCACAGAAACAAGCACAAAGGGTTGGTAAACATAAAAAGAACAAAGAGGGAGGGTAACAAAAATATTGCCCTGAAAGTACTGAAATCCATTTGTCAACTGCCTCCATATATGAAGAGCTCCAGTATCAACATGTGTCTGGTGGAGTGGAAAAAGAACGCTTGCTTTGTTGGTCCCGTGGCAACTAAGAGGGGGGAGGGGTGAATTAGTGGCCTTCTAAAAAATTTAAGCGAAAATTAGGTGGTTTGAATAGAAGGATTTTATAGTGGTTCGGCTATAATCTCGAGCCTACGTCCACTTCTCCAATCCTAGAAAGGAATTGGGTTCCACTAACACCAATGGAATTACAATGAGGTTTTAGGAAGTTTACCTCAAACTTAGAGTTTATAGCTAACTCCAAACTT